>JACXGJ010018433.1:0-10306 GCA_016801105.1 Esox niger
ATAGGATAATGGAATTGAGATAAAATATAAAACAGAAAGCTAGAAGAACTATAACACAGAATAATAAAATAGACGTTATAGATATAGAATATAAAACAAATTAGCTAGAAAAACTGTAATACTAAACAGTTAACTGTTATAAAAACAGGCTCACAGTGGGGTTGCGTTTAAGAGCTTAGTCATAGGCACGTGCAAAGAACGTGGGTCAGGGACCTGTGGGGCAGGGGTGGGCGTGTTCCTCAGATGGGTCAGGGACCTGTGGGGCCGGAGTGGGCATGTTCCTCAGGTGGGTCAGGGGCCAGGGATGTGTGGGGCGGGGTAGGGGTGGGCATGTTCCTCAGGTAGGTCAGGGGCCAGGGACCTGTGGGGCAGGGGTGGGCGTGTTCCTCAGATGGGTCAGGGACCTGTGGGGCCGGAGTGGGCGTGTTCCTCAGGTGAATCAGAGGTCAGGGACTTATGGGGCGGGGGTGGGCGTGTTCCTCAGGTGGGTCAGGGGTCATAGACCTCCTGTGGGGAGCGGGTGGTCATGTGGTTCAATGAAACTTCTCTGTCACTGATCAGGATAAGAGAGTGTGAGATTGTCCTGATGGCCAGTAAGACGAGAGGCTGCACGTTCCCAGCACCTTACCTTGATGACTACGGGGAGACCGACCCACAGCTGGGGTAAGCAGCCATATTCACTACATGTAGACCTGGAGTTCTGTACACCAATATGTTTAACGGAAGGCGTGTTGCTCACTGACTCTGTGTGTGGTTAGGAGGGGAAACCCTCTACATCTGTGTCCTGAGCGCTACCAGAAGCTCCACCAGCTGTGGCAGCAGCACTGTATCCTGGAGGAGATCGCCCGCAGCCTAGAGGTGGTCAATGTCATGTTTGCCTTCGAGTGGCAGATGCTGTGAGGCCACGGCCATTCTACACTGGCTGCTAGGTACGGCCAGGGTGTGAATATCACAGCCAGGGTACACATGCAGGCACACACACACACAAACACACACACACACCCCCACATCTACACACCTATACCTGCATTGGCTGGGAGTGGTGGGCCCCTGTAAAGCCATTCCTCTCCAGGATCTCAAAGGGAGTGCTGATCAGACAGAGTGATGAGGAGGATCGGTTGGAAATCAATGCCGCCATGTTTGAATTTGTCAGCTATGAGAAGATTGAATAATACTAACATACTGCTAATATTACGTCCCCCTTCTCCATTGAGAAGCTTATTAAAGGAAAACAAATCTATCAAACATGCCCCAATATCTTAATGCCATCATGATGTGTTTCAAACCTCGCCCAACCTTAGCAATGAGTAATCTGCAACTGCTCCTTTTGTTTTGTGACATGAGAAGTGTTATAAACATGGGTTTAAACCAGTGTTGTAGTGTGAGAGTTGACTGTTTACGCTTGCAAATGGTTTTGGGATCATGCTTTTTGTTTCTATATTATTTGCTATCACCGTAGTATTGACTATCACCCTTATTCAATTATATAAAAAGGGGAGGTATGTAGATATACAAGCAATTTATATAATTCACAATTTTACTGTACAAGCATTGCTGCTTGAAAAGAGAATTCTGTGCATAGTAGTTTATTTTGGGTCTGAGAACATACATGTTAAAGAAAATGTATATCAAAAAGCACTTTGGAAATAAATTACAAAAGTTTTCCATGCTATCTATGTAAAAGAAAGCAATGGCCTCTGTAAAGATGTCACTGAAATTCCCTATTTTGCCAGCCTGACCACAGGGATTAGATGCTTTTACTAGGAACTTCTTTAAATAATTGTGTATGGGAACATTGTCAACTACCCTTGAAACAATTATTGTTTTTGCTGTGAAAATGATGTTAATATTGTAGCTAAAGTGAAAAACAGCTAAACCAACAACACATTTTATTTACACATAACTAATCTACCAAGTCAACAAGAGCAGGTCATTGCTACATTGTTGTATTTAAAATTGTTATGTAAATTGTATGGAAGAGTGACTAAATGAATACGTATAATCGCTATAAAAATATGTATTTACATATTTGTACATCAAACTTTTCAAGAAAATGAAGTTGTTTGTGCATATGCTGTATGGTTTTATTACGGAATTGTTTTCCCTTATTTGCGTTGCTTGACAGTGCTGTATGATATCCAGGCTGTCTGAATAAAGATACAATTATAATCTAAATGTTTCCTCGTGCTATCTGTGTCTCACAGAGAATAAGAACATAAATACGGTTTGTTCTTTTTTCACTATACTCCGTTAGACAGTATAGTAAATCAGATATGGATTTGCCTTGTCCTCATCAAGTCAGGTCACTGATTTGCACATTGACATCAAATCCTATCTGTCTTTTATTAGTGCCCATAGCATCTAATATTTGATAGAATACCATCATTTAGAATTGGCACTTTAACATTGCATCCTTACATCTGCACTGAAATCTAAAAGTATTTCTGACATTTGTTTTTTCTCTGCTCAGTATTTCTGCAGTTTTAATGTGAAATCATGCCATGCCTATGGGTCTAAAGTACAGACGGTCAGCTTTAATGTGAACGTTTCTATATTGGATGAACCGTATAGAAAATACAGCCGTTTGTACACAGTTCTTTGGACCAACTGACACTATGTGTAAAAAAGTGGTCATGTTTAGTGCTAGCAATGACTGAAGTATGTTCTGGGTGTCTTCCATGGTGACGCAGTGCCAGGCCTGTTTATTTTAGGTTGCTAGTGTCCTCAGTCTTCAGCATGTACAAGGCGTGCTCAACTGGATTCCGATCATGTTGACTTGGCCAGTCTAGAACTGTGCACTTTTTGGCCCTGAAAAGACGCTTGATGGCTATGACAATGTATGGCAATTGTACAACTGTCAAATGAGTTCAGAGACATTGGTATACTCTTCAGAATTCCCCCTATTGCTTCTGTCAGCGGTTACATTAGCAATGAAAACAATTGAGCCAGTTCCAGTGATTAGCCATATCACTCTGGTAAATGCTCATTTTTGTCTCATGTCCACAATACCTTTTCCCATAACACTGCAATGCTTTCTTAATGTACCAAACAGTTGATTTTCACCATCCCAATGTTTTGTGTGTGTATTAGTCAATTCTGTTTCATCTGCTTCATGATGACCTGCCTGACTTGCATTGACACTTTGGATGTTAGATTGTTACCCTTACATTGAAATGACTGATTCTTGCTTGGCACATGTGCTGTATAATACTGTTAAACAGACTTACTGAATATTACTTCCCTCTCCTGTAAAGGTACATCTCCTGTAGAGAGCATATCCTATTTATTGGTCAGAGTGTAGTCTCTGGATAGTCTGGGTGCTGGTCTTTAGCAAACAGTGATGTTGTATCTGTAGTCCTCAGTAGTTTAAAGAGACAGCCTTAAGCAGTGGCTCCCTCCTTTGTTTAGTGTATCTAGCCTTGTGCCTATAATTGGATATGGGTGTTAACTGATTGGAGGGGAGATGTGTATGTGAAATCCCATTAGGACACACTGGGGTTAATCAGAGGCAATGTGGGTCTGGACAATTCTACTGTTGCTTAGAAAACCTAATCTTGGTAATCAGTCACTTACAGGAATATATACTTGCATTATTGTATTATTATTATAGTTAATCACAGATAGGAAAAAAAATCTGAAAACCACTTTGAAAGACGTTCAAAACGGTTTCATTGTAGTGCAGTACAAAAATGTGATTTTTTTAAGTGCCACCACATGTTGGTCTTCACACTTCTGTAGTTTCTCAATAACCGAACCCCACACCTTGTGAGAATTGTTTTAACATTGCAGAACTGCTGTTTTCAGGTACTACCTTTGTAAATGTTAAATTTGGGCTCTCCACTGTGGTAGGACACAAATCAAAGTAAAAATTATAAACTTTAGTTCAGAAAGGACCAATAACAAAGTATGGTATAAAACAACATTTAGATGTTTAAGAAAAGTACAAGGCTGTCTTGATATATCGCTGCAAAAGTATTTGTTGTCTGTGCCATTTGCCCATCCTGGAGTAATGGGAAATTAATGGGATTCCAATGGGTTCCAATAACATTTTATATGTATAAAATAAAAAGTATCATACATTTTACAATGAATAAAATACATCTTTTTCAAATGTATTTAAAAATGCATCCTACACTAGATTTGACAAGTACCATAATTTTCAGATAATTCAAGAGAATAACGTTTGGTCTGAATGCAGTTGAGTAATGCAGCCCCTATTGATTCAATTATTATTCGGTTAAGGCAACGCAAGCCTTATTTGAATTTCACCCAAATGATTTAACTTGTATGGTTATATGAAATAAGGTAAGGCATTACATTGTGGCATAGAATTGATGACACAAGTTCTTATTAAACAAGCTCTATATTTCCTATGTTAACAATTTGGACAATATTGTGTTCTGTACCATGTGCCTTTAGCAAACTTTTGGTGTTATGTTGGCAGAGTGACAAATCCCAAAATCCCATTTCTAATGGCCAACCTCTCTCTCGGAAGAACACTGCTTTTTGCAGAAACCTCCATGTTGCTTTCATACAAGCTTCTTTGTAGCTTGTATTGCTCAGGGGTGTTCCTGCCTTGTGAAGTGGACTTTTTAATGTATGTGTCAGAGCATGGGTCAACTAGCCAGAGGTAACTGTTTAGGAAGCATGCTGTCTGGTCCATAGTGGGCTCTGGAGGAGACATCCATGTTGGGGTCGCCGTTATTGGCTGTGTCAATCTGGTTGCACTTGCCCAGGCTCTTTATGATGTTGAAGTTGGAACGGGCCGTCTCCACAAAGCTGTTCTCCAGGAGCCAGCCATCTGACTCTGCGTCTGGGTCCCCCTGTCTCAGCACATTCTCCAGGGATGTCTGGAGGTAGCGGACCCCTGTTAGCACCCACAGCTACAGTAGGAAACAGACAATAAGTTAATCCCATTACCAGGAATTTAAGCATTAAGGCAGAATGGGTTGTTGTATATGGCCAATAAATGCATCGTGTTGTGCCTGGACACAGAGCTTAGCTGTGGTATTTTGGCAATATACCACTAACCACCAATATGCCTTATTGCTATTATAAGCCATAAAATGTGATGTGATGTCATACCTGTGGTATATGGTCTCCTATACCATTACTATAAGCCAATCAGCATTCAGAATTCAAACCACCCGGTTAATAACAAAACTATTGATTAGAGTTAAATGTGGGGTTCTGAAAGTAACGCATCACGGGACAGCCCTGTGTAATCCAACAGTGGTCAAGGGGTGTGTTGACTCCCAAAGCTGAGCACGGATAACTCAGAGACAATGCTACAACAGAGATTTAGTGTGGGATTAGGTCTCACGCAAATTGAATGAACAATACCACTAATCACACATGGGGATGAAAAAAGGTATGGAAGATGAAGCAAAAGCACTTTGTCAATTCCTGGCAAGGACAATGTGTCATAGATGCAATACTGCAAGGTAGATTGAGTTCTAAATCTATTACATGGTTGAGTCTAAACAAGAAGACATTCTCATATATCAGGTGGGCCCTGAAGCCCCATGAAAACCACATGTATAAAAACACATTCCTGTATGTTTCCGCTGTGCTGACCTCAAACAACCAGATGATGAGGACAGTGAGGCCAATAGACTGCATGATGTTGCTGTAATGCTCCAGCAGGGCCTGGCGGCAGCCTGAACTCCACAGGTTGAGCTCCTCTGTCTGGTGTTCATAGTTGAAGTGGGCTGAATTGTTGGTGATCTGGTGCTGGATGCAGGGACGTGGTGAGTTAAAGTTGCAGCAGCTGAAGGGAACCCCATCCATCAGGTATTTTCCCTCCACATTACTCCTAAGACGACTGGAGAGGCAAAAAGGAAAACCGGGACACAGACAGGAGTCAGGATAGATAGAGACGCAAACAGTGTCAGTGATGAACACAGAGATAAAGTGACAGTGATGAATTTGGAAAAAGAGACGTAGACAGTGTCAGTGATCAAGACAGATGTTCAGTGTCAGTGATAGAGAAAAAGACAGAGGCAGTGGAAGTGATAGTAATGGCGAAAGAGGCGGTAATGGAGGAGACAGAGACAGCCATGGAGAGGGTTTTAGTGGGTTTACAGAACAAACAGGTGAGCTAGTCAACAATATTAATGTATCAGTTTTGGCTTTTGGTATTGCAGTTGTCCAGAGACTCCTGCTGACATTTATCACTTCTCAATTTCAGATTGTAAAACACTGTGTCGTTAAGATTTTAAGCTAACGTGGGTCTATAGCAGCGCTCTTTGTCTGACCTGATATCGGTGTGTATTCTCGCCTTAACTTACCCCACTACCTCCCTGTTAGACATGTCCAGGAAGCGGTTGCTGATCCACTGGATCTGGAACCAGTCTCTGTAGTTGGAGTTACCGCAGCAACGGAACTGGATCTGCAGCAAGTCCACAGTGCGTTTCAGGAAGCAGCGCCCTGGTGTGTCAGTGTCCTTATAGTAGCGCATCGCGTCGCGTAGCCCCTGGTCCAAAGCCTCCTCAAGCTCACCGCGCATTCCGTAGCACATGAGAGCCCCCGCCAGGACGCAGAAGGTGAAAAATAAGGTGCACATGATGTATGGCAGCATCAGCACTTTCCAACGTAGGAACTTGGTGGTGTCTGCACAGTCGTAGCAGATCTTTCCACCCAGGAAGTTGATACCACAGGCGACCAGGCCTGTAACAATGAGCATGTTGGGGACAGAGTGGATGTCTCTCTCTGCCATCAGTTCCCAGCGCTTGTTGATCTCCACCTTCAGAAAGAGCCCCAGACTGAAGAGAACCACACCCGACACCACGGAAACCCAGTTGAGGATCCATAGTACCTGGGCCAGCCTGTCTCTGTTGTTCTTGGTGAATTTCACTTTCAGCACAGCCATTAAGATTTCTTTCTTTTTTGCCAGTGTTCAGGTAGGTACCTGAATGGGGGTGAGGACATAAGGAAGGGAAGCAGGAGACACTGGGGCAATCTAGGGATGCGGAGAGGGGGCCAGGATAGTAGAAGAAAGCGTTCTCACATAAGCAGCTTAGTTCAGAGACAGAATTCCTTGAGTAGGGGTCTCCATTTTAAAGGTGTTCGCAATCCCGAGAATCCACTAGAAAAACAGCACGAAAGAGCACATGGAAATAACATGATCATATATTCCTCAAAAATATTCTCAGTTCTGGTTTCCAGCCTATAGTACACCATGGACACAAACATGAGAAATGAGCTGATATTGCACACCCGTATTGAGACATCAAAAAAACAAAGTGTGAATTACCCCAATAATTTGCAAAGCTTAAAATCAGATAAAATATCTAAAATAATCTAGAAATAGAAAACCATAGACCAAAGCATACGATGTCTCAATCATTTGGTTTGACATCTTGAGAGATTTCTCACAATGGTGTGATTGCATGAGCGCCTCTATCACAGTTCAGCAAGAGAAGGCTTTGGCTGTCTGTCCTGAACACAGGTCATACCTTCACGTGAACACCATCTCCACCTGATCTTGCTCCCATTTCTCCATTGACATACATCTGAATGCTTGGCCCGAGAGAGGCGTAATGACAGAGATAGAGCTGACAGAGACCGCGCGCGCCAGCACCAGACTGAGTCTGCTGGCGGAGAACTCTGGCACTCTCAATAATCCCCTTTAATCATGAATCAGCCCTGTAGGATTTGGACGTACCTTCTGCCACCTGCTCAAATTTGACTGCAGCACCACAAAGAGTTACAATGGCCACTTGTGTGTGTGTGTGTGTGTATTTTATTTACTGCCTGTGTATGTTTGCTTGTACTTTTGTTACCAGTCAGCTTTTTTCTGGGTCTGTTGAATTCTCCTTTGCAGAAACAGTTTCAGGTCAAAGAAAAGCAATATGGCAAAATGGAGATTAATTAAGTTTGTGGTACTGAAAATGTGAATTATTCTGATGAAATGAACTAAGTTTGTGCTGCTCTCAGGTGCTTTGATAACACTGTACATGGGCCAGTTAAAAAGGAAATGGCCTTAGAGTTCACACTGACAAATGAAAACTCCAAACACCTTGATGCTTTTCCTTGATCCTCATGTTGTGATTGTATTTGCAACCAAGCACTTTCACCTTAACCCCCTTCCCCCACACTCTGCAATTTCCACCACTCTCTGTCACTCACACACACACGTCCAACATCTACACAGCCAATCAACCGATGCGATGTCCAGAGAGATAACAGACAATGAGATTACTGGATTACTGTGGCCCGAAAGGAGCTTATGTAGAGGAGAGTTCGACAGTGGACACACACTGGCCCAGTCGCACATCCGCAGAGAGAGATGACCTGAACCTTGGAGCTCCAGACCACTGTGGCAGGTATGTACTAGAGACCACAGTTCAGTTCTGTCATGGTAGTTCATTGAATATCTATCAGTTGTAGTACACTCAGGTTCTTGAATCTGATTGGAGGAATCTCAGTCTTTAAATGCAATGGAAGCTAACGAACAATACAGGATCTTCATTTTAGACAGTTCGCTATGCAGCATTAAAATAACCAGGACATTTGATTTATTATGTGTATTATAATAAACTGTGGATTTTGAAAGCAAAATCAAAAGTTAAAATTACAAATGACTTATTTTAATCCTTTAAACTATTACAAGTATAAAAGGTCCTGTACCGTAACTCACTGTTGATTGATTTAATTATTACTTTAAAATAGGATTATAACCAACTGTGGATATGAGGGATTATGTTCAGCGATAGCCTATTGAAAACTAGATTACCGTTCTGTGGAGCTACAGTGGATGAATTTCCACTGTTCAGACGTCAGAACCTTATGTCTGCAAACTGCATTCAAACAGAATTCAAAGGAAAAGAGCAAACAGTCTGTTTGACACTAATGACTTGTGTTCATTCCCTGTTAAACCCCAGGGGGAGGACCAGACACAACATACCATCAGGATAGAATGGACACAGAGGACCAGTGGATGAAGGCCTTAGCTGGCAACAACGTGAGGTCCATTGTCCGCTGGCTACGTAGCCTGTCAGCTGAAGGTCAGAGTGCTGGACTGGCAATATGTAACCAGGAAATCACTCACCAGGTTTTAAAATGGTTGCATACTGTAACTATAGTGGTAAAATTATTATCAAGTGTTCCTCACTGCTGACACATCAAAGCAGGTCATGCATTTCATTATGACGTTTCATATTATTACATTATTTTATCTGTTCCATTCATCGGTATTTCTTTAAACAGGAGATGATCGTGAGGAAGAAATCCTCGCCGCTTTTAGCTGCTGGGTCCAGAGGACAACTGAAGATTCAAAGAAGGAGTTACTCACCCTGTGTAAGCAGATATGCACCCCAGCGCCAGCTATCCAGATCAGCGCTGAAGGTTCTTCCAAGTCGTTTCAATGGCTTTGTTCCGGAAGTGACAACGGTTCCTTCTCTCTGGGTCCCTCTCCCCCCTCCCCTTCACCGTCTCCCCCTCCCCCTCTCCCCAGGCTTCAGCCGTTGCCAGGGCCTCTGGATGTTCCTGGACCATAGCTACTTTACCAAGGTGCACCTGGGACTGCAGAGGCTGAGGAACCTGCTGACCCTGGCTCAGTGGGGGAGGAGGCAGAGAGGCTTGACACACCTCTGGCATGGTAGCAGTATGACTCCAGCCCCGTCCCCATCCCATAAGGCTCACAATGTTTACTGACCGCACCTGGATACTTTGTTTAGTGCAATCAGGTTACTTAGACCCTTAGTGATGTCTCATTATGGGGGAAGTGGGATAAGCAGGATTGGAATTGCAGTTTCTATCAACTAGGGTGCACTTTGATTAGGATTTAAGGGTGTCTGTCTCTTTTGTGTGTGTGTGTGTGTGTGTGTGTGTGTGTGTGTGTGTGTGTGTGTGTGTGTGTGTGTGTGTGTGTGTGTGTGTGTAGGTTTGGGGATTCCGTGTGCAACGTGCAAGGCCAAGAGTAGATTGTCGGTGAGGCAGGACTGCTGGAACCGGGAACACCGAGCTATGAAGCAACACATTTGGCTGGGTCGGCTTGTCCAGTGGTGGGGCATCACAGGTCTACTGCCCAAATACCCTGGTAGGGAAGCACTCATTAACATTACCACACACATTCAAACTGTATAAACTCATCTCACATTACCGCACACATTCAAACTGTATAAACTCATCTCACATTACCGCACACATTCAAACTGTATAAACTCATCTCACATTACCGCACACATTCAAATTGTACCAACTCATATCACATTACCGCACACATTCAAACTGTATAAACTCATATCACATTACCACACACATTCAAACTGTATTAACTCATCTCACATTACCGCACACATTC
>JACXGJ010018434.1:0-10235 GCA_016801105.1 Esox niger
TTCTCCTTCCCTGCACTTGTACAGAATCGTTTTTCCTTTTTTTTCCATTATTGTGATTTGGGATGGGTTTAAATGGGTTTCTGTTGGTTATGTGGCAAAATGACTCTACATGGGCCACCATATTCTTATGTGTGTGTGTGTGTGTGTGTGTGTGTGTGTGTGTGTGTGTGTGTGTGTGTGTGTGTGTGTGTGTGTGTGTGTGTGTGTGTGTGTGTGTGTGTGTGTGTGTGTGTGAATGGGTGTCGAGATGAAAGTGAAAATATTCACTTGGATAGCAATAATATTAGTTTCTCTAACTGCGCGCTAAGCATTTGTAGCAGGGATTGACCTAAACCTGTGTGAACTTCAGGGGCTAATCCTAACATGAGAAATGTGCACATTACTGAACACGTCACCTCCTTAGATCAGCCACGGATGTCAATGGTGCACCTGGTTGAGTGGAGTATCTTGAAGTTTGGTTTTATACTGGAACGACACAATGCTTGTCCTGTGCAGTTACTGAATAATTAAAGCACAATGTCCTTTGTCAGTGAAGGCCGTCTGAAGTTAGGAAATGGCGTTGATGAAATAGTTACTGGTTTCAAACATATTTCTCAATGTTAACCATTGTAATTTAGATTAATATAGGAGTCAATAGCCACGTTAGTGGTGAAAGTAGATACATGTTTGAAAGATGACCAGTGGAAGGTCTTAATATAATTACACCATCCACAAAGACTTAAATGCAGGTTTGAATAACAGCAAATATTTAAATGTAGTGAATTGATCCATGCCTGTTAGACGGCTGTAACTGTTTTAAGCTAAGAAATGTTCTGTCTATATTCTAGCAGTGTTTCACTGGCGTTTATAGTGTGTAGAAAAGTTATTCCTGTACTGTAGGCAATATCTGAATATGAGTTGAGTAGACTCGACTGAATAAAATGTATTGTGGTCACATCTGATGGGGTACTTCGGTTATTACGAGCGGAGAAATACATGTTCAGTTTTTGCATTTCTCTTTTTTTTGTCTACGGCGGTTGTTTTTTTTGCATAATTAATGGTGAAATAAAAGTTAAGGGAACAGCTTTGTAGGCGTTTCAAGTCTTCAGTAATGAGACTTGTGACGCGAATAGATTCCGGTTTTAACTCGGCTACTTTTAACTACTGATGATCGGCAGAGCCTGTTAAGATCCCCTACTTGATCGTTTGACACACGTGGCACACACTCATTCGTTCTTCCGCTGTCTATAGGGTGTTCAAAAGTTGCTTCTTACGTTTGTATTTATTTGTAACGATACGATTGTTTCAGGTGCAGTAATGTAACTTATTGGTTGGATGGGTGATATACAAGTGCCTAGTATGAGGGTGAAGGGGGCAGAACTGGAAAGAGTGCAACGGACTTTTCCATTCAAGTCCGTTCTATTCATTATATTTATGTGGTAGGGTCTGTGCCTTCACAAAGAGTAATTAGGGTTGGAGTGTTAAGAATCGTTCCGAGGTATTCGATCTGTCGGCGTTACTTCACCGATTGCGCCCACACCCGTAGGTTAAACTCGCTGTAGTTGGCCTATGTTGTTATGAGGTATTCCTTTCAGTTAAATCGGTAGCTCATGTACGTGCTGTATTCTCAAAAGATACTATACCGCCCTATTGTCCAGTGGGAATTGTTCTGACTTCACTCCTATTCACAAAGCAATGTAACCATGAAAACAATCACATTATGTTACCTTCTCATGCAGTAAGCTCCAATATGTTCTCCACTGTGAACAGATGCTGTCTAATGGTATCTATATTTAGTTTGTACACTTTACACACGCTTGCAAGGGATTGAAATAATTTGACCAGCTCTCAGTTGGTACGGAAGACTCCCGCCAACAGAGGCCGAGTTACTGCTGGAAGACTGTTTTTCTGAATTCTGAGCTTAATTCCTATTTAATCAGGAAGGTTTCATGTATTGAGTTGAGAGGTTGAGACTCTGTTTCCTTAACATTATCACATCAGTGTACTGGAATTGTCCATTGCTGGCTTTGTAAATACACAATTGTTAAATGTTTGTGTCTGCTGTGAATCCCTTCTATACATTTGACAAGATGTTGCTTTGGGTTATTGACCAATAAATTTACTTTTCTGTTTGCTTCTTTGAATGTCAAATGTATTTATGTTTCTATAAACATACTGGCATTTAATTCTGATGTCAATGTCTGCAATTTTTTGAAGAAAAAAAACAAATCAAAACGATTCTTTTAAAATGTAAAATGTTTCCATGAGAACACATCCAATGTAAATCGTACTTTATTTAGTTGGCAACATGATCAGTTCCTGGCATTTTCAGACACTTTTTTTATAAATCATTGAGCAAAAACTATAAAAATCACAACGTCAGATTCTGTACAAGAAGTTCCCGTCATTGTCAAAGAATTCTGTTCCCTTCTGGACCACTGGCAAGGGTTTTGTTGACAACAGTTTCTCCAGTTCATCCTCAGAAAACACCCTGCCATCCCACCTCTCCTCCTCCAGCCAGACGTCTTCCTGAATCTCTTCCGACATAATGTGCTCGGTAGCCCTCTCCTCTTCCTCCCGGGACCGCCGTGGCACTGACGTGTGTCTGCTGTGCAGGGTTGGGGACATGTAGAGCTGACTGGGGTACTCCTGGGCTCTCAGACTCTGACCAGACAAGGAGATCAGTGCTCCAGTGCCACTGTCTGTAGGTAGCGTGGCTGGTGTATCGCTATGCAATCCGCCTGCTTCTCCAGCTCCTGCCAGCTGCATGCCCTTCCCTGCAGTACCTCCACCTGCAATCAGCTGCATGCCCTTCCCTGCAGTTCCTCCAGCCAGCTGCATGCCCTTCCCTGCAGTACCTCCAGCTGCAATCAGCTGCATGCCCTTCCCTGCAGTTCCTCCAGCTCCAGCCAGCTGCATGCCCTTCCCTGCAGTTCCTCCAGCTGCAATCAGCTGCATGCCCTTCCCTGCAGTTCCTCCAGCTCCAGCCAGCTGCATGCCCTTCCCCGCAGTACCTCCAGCTCCAGCCAGCTGCATGCCCTTCCCTGCAGTACCTCCAGCTGCAATCAGCTGCATGCCCTTCCATGCAGTTCCTCCAGCTCCAGCCAGCTGCATGCCCTTCCCCGCAGTACCTCCGCCTGCAGCCAGCTGCTCTCTGCACTGCCCCCCAGGAGCTCCATCCCAGTCCAGGGCCTGCTGCCTCAACCTGGCCCACACACGGGTGTCCTGCTTGGCCCTCCTTTCTGGGGTGGGGGTGAACCTGCTCTTCAGGACTCTGAGAATGACGTCTCGGTGGACGGAGAAGCCCTCGGCCAGACGGTCAATGGTCCACTCCTCTGGGAGCTCCCGTTTCAGATATCTGGCAGATGGAAGAGTGACCTTGCACACGTTAGTCTGGAAAACAAGCACTTTGTTCTAACTACAGACCGTCCTGCCATAACAACGGTTTATAAGGGCTCTCTTTCAGTCAGTGATTCCTGCCTATTCATCCATATGATGAAGGGAAAACTGTGGCCGTGAGGGGAGGCACCTAGTTAAATTAAACATATAGCTAATCTCCAATCAACATTTTCATTTTTGATTGTGAGAAAACAAACTAAAACCACAAATCTCAGTCTGGCCTGTTTAATGCAGCATTCCCTGAAGCCTTATAGGGTAGTTAAGAGAGGAAATGGATACTACATTCAGTAAACTGGCCAGACATCCAACAGCATTGGCCGATCCCTCCCGATGACCTTGTTCAGCCATGTCAATCAATCAATCGATGAAGCCCTTTTTCATCAGTAGTTGCCACCAAGTGCTTTTACAAAACACCCAGCCATGTCCAGCCTGCTTATCCGTAGGAGTTAGCAGACAACTTTTCATCTCAGGAATTTCAGTGCCGGTACTCTCACAGACTCCAGGAGTGTCTCCTCTATCACCGTGTCCTCACCTGATCTGCTCCATGGCTTCCCAGGTAAGTTTCCTTTCTGGAGCTCCAGGCTCAGACATCTGCCTTTTAATGATGTGATACTTCAGTTTCCTACGACGCCGCCTCTCTTCACTACACAGGGAAGGTGAGATAGGAGGGATTAGTGTGGATGAAAATCTGAGATTGTGATGTGAGACAGGACCATATCTTTCACTCTTTATTGAATGATTTTGTCCTCAACTGACATTTCAGTCTGCTATTTTAGGAGGTAGTTTACATTGTCTTCATTGTGTTCCATCCTGACACAGCTCTTACTTGCAAAAGAGGTGACTGACTGACTTTGTGGGCACTGTCAGTACCCCAGGACTAGAAACCAAACACCTGGTCATGATGACAAAACCGTACTGAGGAACCCTGGGAGAGCATCTCTCACCTGAGCACAGCCTGGATCTTCTCATCCACATCATCCATATCTGGAGCCTCGTCTTCCAATGTCCCCAGACTCACTTTCTCTCCATGGGCTGAGGTTCTGCCAGTCTGGCTGTGACTCAGGCCCGTCCAGGCCCTGTTGGCATCGCGACTACTGTTCCTTATTGCAGACACTATGAAGCTCCATGTAGAAGACAGTTCTGACTTGGGCAGTGTGCCCAGCCGGGACGCCATTAAGGAGACCATCCTGACAGACAGCATTGCTGTTCTAGAAGTTCAGCACCAGACACTAATGGATAAAGAAAACAGGATGAGAACACTTTCTGGCTAATTTATCTAACACGTATAATGTGAAGAATTTAGTTAAAGATGTTTATTTGCTCAACCAAAATCTTGGTCAGCGGGCATGTTTTTGAAGTGACCAGCAAATTCTGACAACGGACATCTGAATCTCTGCTTTATGAGCGAAACCGAAACTTCATTACAATCCTTCAGCCTCCGTGGATAAGGAACTGACGCAGTAACCTTGAATGAAATACAGAGCGAAAGACCACAACTGCATACACTCCTCTTTGTGCAACAGCCCATTCAGAGCTATAGGTAGATATAATAAGCAATGTTACTCACCCTAATAAGACCATTTAGGTGTATCCGAGGTTTGGATACATCTAGTTTGACTCGTGGAATGAAAACAGATTACAGATCTTCCGCAAACATCTTCGTTGCGAATGGCAAACCATTTCATCATTCTGCCACCTATTGGAATGGAGTGGTAAAAAAACAAAATAAGTGAATGTCAATACCGGATCGAAAATACCAAACAACCCGGGCGATTAATTGATTATTTAATTAATTAATTATCTGTATGAATAGATTTCGCTACAGCAGTCTGTAGAGAAATATTACGTAAAGGAATAATTGCATAATCGGCCGTGTTGTGGATCGGCCATTTTCGCACTTCTTCGTCCCAGCGATCACATGCGTCTCTTCTACCTCGCAGTTGTTTCATTTGCGCCATTTTGTCCGCTCACTTTGGTGATTGGGCTTTAGAACCACGTACTGGAGCCAATCAGAGGGATACCGGACAGCGAAGACACGGTAAGAGAAGCCGGATTGAAGGCTATGGTAGTTGTCAGCACGGATTGGTTTGTCATTGACCAACCAAATTACTAACAGTACAAAATACAGGAATCGAAGGTTGAAGCAGATCAACGTTCTAATTTTGAACTCTAATTATTTCAGTATGATTGTCGTGTAACAAATTCCTTGCTAGCTATCTAGCTAGTCGAGCGTCTGAGAGACGTAGTTGCACGACAAAGGCAACGTTAGCCTTTAATAAAACCAATACGTAAAGTGCTGTTTTGTATGTACCGTTTGTAATGTCACATGCAAACGTTCGTGATTTAACGAAATGCCTTTGTTCTCCATACGTTACACGCTAGCTAACTACTTGCCGTTGTTGTTTACCTACTAGCTGGTAATGTGTCTTGCTTGCTAGCTAAGGTCATATTTGCCCCTTTTTGCTAGCTTGCGTTATCAAACAAAGGATGGGTAGGCTAGCTACTCAACCTAGCCAGAGAACAACAAAAGACGAACCAAATCAAACGTTACAGGATGTTCTTCAACCAATTGAACGTTACTGTACTTAATCGAACGTTTGTATTGATTTGCTTAATTATGGTAAAACCCTGTTCTGTAAATTCGTTTCTAAATGCGACCTACTTAGCGGACTATTTATATACATTTCGAAAAATGCCTCACACTGAATGATGCTGCTAATGTAAGCCTACACCCCTTCTCTAGCTATTACACTATGCTGCAGTCACGTCCTAAGGCAAAGGACCCTGGAAACGTTTTGACTACCTTTGAAATTCCTCCAGAAATGTTTACTATTTAGCGAGTTTTCCCGTACAGTAGTGCCAAACAGCAATCAATCATCCTATTAACCTCCTGACCTCTTATGTCGCTACTACCAGAACCTCAGACATGATTGCTAGTGTGGCACCTGTCTTTGTTTTCCATTGTAATTTCTCACTGTGCCTCGCATTTAATTGATAAACCACAGGAAAAATCATTACTATCTGACTGAACATGGAGTACACCACCGCGACAACCTCGACAGGAGAGCAGATAGTCGTGCAGACATCCAACGGACAGATTCAACAACAGGTTGGTATACATCTGTCACGAGCTGTCGATTGTGCTTTCACTTTCAAAAACTGGGGTTTGTTAGGTTCAGATTTTTTTTTTTCAGCCTCAGTCGAATAACAGCTGTTGGGTTCCAAATATAATCATGAGTGTTAAGGCTTATGTTCTATTGATTGTACCGTCAACTAACTCTGAGACTTCTGGGTATTCGTTGACCCCACCTACGGCAGACTCAGGGCACGGTGACGGCTGTTCAGCTGCAGACGGACGCGCCCGTAGTGACGGCCTCTGGCCAGCAGGTGCAGACGCTCCAGGTAGTGGTGTGACCGCCGGCCCGTGTCACATTGTCACCAGTGTGACGTTACCGTCACTGTGCTCTGCATGACCCCAGTCCCCCGCGGCGACCGGCGTCTTCGCGCCATGAGCCCACCCACGCATGCGTAGTGCGATCACTGCTCCGAGCTGCATGTCGGTCGGTGTTCTCTGTGAGGGTATTTATTTTTTTTGCGTGACATCGACGGTCCTGTGCAGGTGCTGTCAGTCTCTGGCTCTGTTCTGCGCGTTTGTTGTCTGCTCAGTGAAAAGGCGGAGCGCATTTATCGTTTCACATCCCCGGAAAGCAACAGTGCTGTGCCACACGTCACTTCATGCACCCGAATGGCATGCTTGGCGTTCCATGAATCTCTGGGCGGCGACATGACACTGGACATGTTGTGGATGTGTCAACCCCCATCCTCCTCCTCCGCCTGCAGGTCCAGGGCCAGCCACTGATGGTGCAGGTGAGCGGAGGGCAGCTGATCACGTCGTCAGGGCAACCCATCATGGTCCAGGCCATGGGAGGAGGACAGGGACAGACTATAATGCAAGTCCCCGTGTCTGGAGGGCAGGGCCTACAACAGGTAAGGGATAGGTAGCGAGGAAACCGTTGACCTACGACCTCTGCAACCTAAGGCAGCCAAGCCAATGACACGGTAGCGGTCTTGGTGGCTCTTCCTGGTTGTTTAGTTGAGCGTGTTTCTTTCAGATCCAGCTGCAGGGAGCACAGCAGATCCAGCTGCAGAACGGTCAGACCATCCAGCTGGGAGGACAGCAGATCCAGCTGCAGAACGGTCAGACCATCCAGTTGGGAGGACAGCAGGGACAGCCACAGCAGATCATTATCCAGCAGCCACAGCAAGCCATCACAGCCGGACAGAACCAGGTACACACACTCACACACACAATCACACATTGAAGTACACTTGTGCTCAAAAGTTTGCGTAGCCTGTGTGAATTGGCAATATGTGTACCATTGTAAGGAAAACATGAGTGAGCAGGCGAAAGCCATGTCTTTTATTTCTTGTGGGATTCATAATAAACTGTAGGTCATAACAGAATGGCACAATGTGTCGCCTTGTGTGTGTGTCACAAGGCCGAATATCCCGGGGTATGTATACTTTTGACTAGCACAGAACTATCACAACTCATCACGGTTTACCTTCAACTTGCACATTATGAATTCTATTTATCCTATTGGCACTATAAACTTTGGATTGAACATTAACTCCTGACCTTTCGTCAATGAGATTCCCAGTTCCCAACTTAACCTCTTAAAATGCATAGTAAGCTATTTGTTTATCCTTTCTGACTAACCTCAACTGTTGTCATTGTCCCTTGTATCCATGGCCTTGTCTCATTGGACTGTCGAACATCGCGGGCATGTCTTCCTTGAAATCATCCGTGCAAAGCCCCTCTGCTTTTTTCTTTCCAACCAGGAAGTCACCTTTGTCAACCTGCTAACCAACCTGATGACCTCCGTTACCTTTACCTGCACATAAGCTGCATGAGGGGGTTGGTAGAGTGCAGCCGGGCCAGGATATCTGGTCTAACAGTGCCTCTCTGTTGCCAGGGCGATTATGGCCAATCAAACATCCATTGTATCTCAGTGGGTGGGCCATGGCGGATGATCCTGTGTGACCTGACCTCTGTCTCTCTGTAGGGCCAGCAGATACAGATGACCCTGTGTGACCTGACCTCTGTCTCTCTGTAGGGCCAGCAGATACAGCTGCAGCAGGGACAACAGCTGGCTCAGACGGCTGATGGACAAACCATTGTCTACCAGCCAGTCAACGCAGACGGCACTGTCCTGCAACAGGGTATGTCTACTCTGCACAGACACACACACACACACACACACAGTCTCTCACCTATCCTGTCCACCATTTCCACAAACACACAAGCCTTCACTCGCATTGTCCGGAGCTTTCTGAACTTGATGATGATATTGATGGTGAAGGTGGTGGTGATAAGGAGTCTGTTTCTCCTCAGGCATGATCACCATCCCGGCAGGGAGCCTGGCAGGGGCCCAGATCGTTCAGGGTGCCAACACCACCACCACCAACAGCGGGCAGCAAGGCACCGTCACTGTCACCCTGCCTGTTTCCGGCAACATGATGAACGCTGGTGGCATGGTCATGGTAAGACCCTCCGTTATTACACGGTCATGGTAAGACCCTCCGTTATTACACGGTCATGGTAAGACCCTCCGTTATTACACGGTCATGGTAAGACCCTCCGTTATTTCACGGTCATGGTAAGACCCTCCGTTATTATACGGTCACGGTAAGACCCTCCGTTATTACACGGTCACGGTAAGACCCTCCGTTATTACACGGTCACGGTGAGACCCTCCGTTATTACACGGTCACGGTGAGACCCTCCGTTATTACACGGTCACGGTGAGACCCTCCGTTATTACACGGTCACGGTGAGACCCTCCGTTATTACACGGTCATGGTGAGAGCCTCTCTTTACAATGCTCTGTATGTCTCTCCCTTCCAGCCTTTCTAACCAGCATTCCGTTCTCTCTCCCCTCATCTAATCTGTCTGTTAGATGATGCCCAGTGGAGGGACGGTTCCCGCCATGCAGCGTATTCCTCTCCCCGGTGCCGAGATGTTGGAGGAGGAGCCTCTGTATGTCAATGCTAAACAGTACCACCGCATCCTCAAGAGGAGGCAGGCCCGTGCCAAGCTGGAGGCAGAGGGCAAGATCCCCAAGGAGAGGAGGGTGAGTCGCCTGGTGGGGGCTTGGGGTTGTGGGGTTGGTAGGGTTGGGTGTGGATTTTGATTCTGGTGGTGTAAGTGTCGGTGGGGGTTTAGTGTTGTAGGTTAGAATGGAGGGGTTTTGGTGTGGGAGGGGTTTTGGTGTGGGAGGAGTTTTGGTGTGGGGGGGGTTTTGGTGTGGGAGGGGTTTAGTGTTACATGTTAGAGTAGTAGCAAGTATATATCAGTGTCATTAGTACCTGATGTCTCTGTTTCTGTGTTGTAGAAATACCTGCACGAGTCCCGTCACCGGCATGCCATGCAGCGCAAACGGGGCGATGGGGGACGCTTTTTCTCACCCAAGGAGCGGGAGGAGATGGCCCTGGCCTTGGCCCAGGTGAGACAGCTGCCGAGTCAGAACCACAAGTAGAATGAGTCAAGGGCTTCCCCTCTAGTAGCCAACATAAAACGGTCTGAAGTGAGGAGTCCTCGCCATGTTCCTCTGTTTGCTGAACACGTAGCACTGGGCTGTCATCCCAACCGGGAATTGCTGGGATGATCCCAGGCGGGGATGGGGAACGCTGGGATGATCCCAGGCGGGGATGGGGAACGCTGGGATGATCCCAGGCGGGGATGGGGAACGCTGGGATGATCCCAGGCGGGGATGGGGAACGCTGGGATGATCCCAGGCGGGGATGGGGAACGCTGGGATGATCCCAGGCGGGGATGGGGAACGCTGGGATGATCC
>JACXGJ010018435.1:0-10235 GCA_016801105.1 Esox niger
CCTCCTATCCTCCCCCTCCTGTCCTCCCCCTCCTGTCCTCCCCCTCCTGTCCTCCCCTTCCTGTCCTCCTCCCAGGTGCAGCGCACCATAGCCAAGCAGATCCAGATGGTGAAGCAGATTGGTAAGGGCCGCTACGGGGAGGTGTGGATGGGCAAGTGGAGAGGAGAGAGGGTGGCGGTCAAGGTGTTCTTCACCACTGAGGAGGCCAGCTGGTTCCGGGAGACGGAGATCTACCAGACGGTCCTCATGAGGCACGAGAACATCCTGGGTAAAGTCACACAGAGAGTCAGTGTGTGCAGGTGCCTAGATTGACTGCTATAACAGTGTAGGTGTCATCAGTTGTAGTTAGTATGTATGATATAACCGTCATTATCTCTAGAGGCTTGGCATCCCGTGTTTAGACGTAGCATTTATCTCTTCCTCCGTTTCCACGGAGACGGATAAGGTACTAGACACGACCATCCTGGGACATTGCATTATAACACAAGCTACCCCAAGGTCAAATGTTAGATGGTGGGAATCCGCAGAGAGGGAGAAATGAACACAGACGAGGGCTTTGGTTGCACCGTCTGGAGACGTGGACCATGACCGCTGAATAAACACAGAAGAAACCTCTAACCTCGATCCCTTCTTCCACCAATACAAATCTACAAAATTGTTTGCATGACGGTTAAAAATACGTAGATCTGACAATGATGCTCGAATTTTGTCAAAGGTAATGTGTGATAATGTTCTGCATCACCACATCGCTCTTCTGTCGCCATCAGGCTTCATCGCGGCCGACATCAAGGGAACGGGGTCGTGGACCCAGCTCTACCTGATCACCGACTACCACGAGAGTGGCTCCCTCTACGACTACCTCAAGTCCACCACGCTGGACACCAAGGCCATGCTGCGGCTGGCCTACTCCTCCGTGTCGGGCCTGTGCCACCTCCACACGGAGATCTTCGGCACACAGGGCAAGCCGGCCATCGCCCACCGAGACCTGAAGAGCAAGAACATCCTGGTGAAGAGGAACGGAGCCTGCTGTATCGCCGACCTGGGTCTGGCTGTCAAATTCATAAGGTACCAGGAAATGGAGATTTAATTGATCATCCCCCGTCTTTGACATGTTCCAATTCAACCAAACACGTATTTTGCATAAGTTATCTTAAAAAAAAACAATCTCTTCAAATTACCAGGAGCAAAAAACTAAAAACATTGATCATCTGTAATTTGTCCTCAGTGTCTTTATGACTCTTGATTCTGACAGTGGTGAACGATAGAACGTTTAACTGAAAGAGCGGTGGTTTGGATTTGATCCAACACTGCAGCAGTACAAGCGCCCCCGAGGCAGGCGACCCAGACCAATGGACCGCGCAAGGGACAAATGGACCGCGCAAGGCCACGAGAATCTCTAATCTGACCTGGCTCTCCATCTCTCTTCTCCCTCCTCCCAGTGACACCAACGAGGTGGACATCCCTCCCAACACCAGGGTGGGAACCAAGCGCTACATGCCCCCCGAAGTCCTGGACGAGACCCTGAACAGAAACCACTTCCAGTCCTACATCATGGCTGACATGTACAGCTTTGGCCTGATTCTGTGGGAGATGGCTCGTCGCTGTGTCTCGGGAGGTAGGCTGACCTGAAGGCGATGTTGTCAAGGACAGGATCAGGGGAGTGGAAGGCGGTCTTAGATGCAGCACGCACCTAACGGGGGAGACTGCACCCCGGAGACATGATTTTGGGACAGCATATGCGTTGTGTTATTTATCTGTGGGAAATGTTTTTCCTTTTTCAAATAATCTAAGATTATATCCAGTTGAAGTCAATTAGTAGGGACTCCCCAGAGTGACTTCCAATAGATGGTGCATAAATGTTTATTTTAATCAAAACTTTATTGATTGATCATCTGTGGGTATTGAACCCACAACCTTGGCATTGAAAACCTGCCCATACTCACAGCGTTGCCCATACTCACAAAAGGGTTTGTATGTTACACAAATCTCATTTGCAGCCAATGTGTTTTGTATGTTACCATAATCCCATTAGCACCCAAAAGGTTTCGTATTTTCCTGTAATCCGTAAATGTTTTTCGT
Organism: Esox niger; assembly: GCA_016801105.1. Classification (NCBI taxonomy): domain Eukaryota; kingdom Metazoa; phylum Chordata; class Actinopteri; order Esociformes; family Esocidae; genus Esox; species Esox niger. The sequence goes on from JACXGJ010018435.1 coordinate 2,080, forward strand.
AATCGTTTTATTCATGTCGTGTGTTCCAGGTATAGTAGAGGAGTACCAACTGCCATACCATGACCTCGTGCCCTCTGACCCATCGTATGAGGACATGAGAGAGGTGGTCTGCATTAAAAGGTTACGACCTTCATTTCCCAACCGTTGGACCAGTGATGAGGTAAATCACAAGCCAGCCCACACACAACCTGTCTTTACCGGTTTCTACCTGTTTCTACCTGCTTATACCGGTTTAGAACTGCTTCGACCTGTTTCTACCTGGTTATACCTGTTTAGAACTGCTTATACCTGTTTGTATGTGGTTATACCTGATTCTGTGTCCTTAGTTATGATTTTGTTTACCGTTACTGTTTATCTGATTACAATCAATCAATTTTTTACCCAATGTGGACAGTCAGAATCAGGACAGAGGGCACATATAATATCCATGTTTAAACAGGGCTTGAAGAGCCTTGGTCTTAACTCCAGCTTGACCGTGTCATGTTTGACTATGCTCTCCACAGTGCCTTAGGCAGATGGGCAAGCTGATGACGGAGTGTTGGGCCCCCAACCCGGCCTCTCGTCTCACAGCACTCCGTGTCAAGAAGACCCTGGCCAAGATGTCGGAGTCGCAGGACATCAAACTGTGACAGCGGGGGGTGGGGACGACATTCAAGGCGCGTGGGAAACACGTCACCGTGGTCAGAAGGCCAGCACTCGGTTCCGCTCGACCCCATGGGGCGTGGTCAGCAGGTCCAAACGCAAGGAAAGATTAGTCCCGGGCTACAGTTCCTCAGAGAGGAGGAGGAACACACTGTGGAACCCACAGAACCCCTGGACTGCCATTAAGAATTTCTGTTTAGAGACTGAAGACATGAGGCAGGTAGTAGCTTTCAAAGCAACCTGGCGCCATCTTGTTTGGCTGAAGCAACTGCATGGACAAAAAGACTAGAAGCAACATGGGTTTTACTTTCTGCTTTCTGTGAAAGTTTCAAATAGTGGGCCAGTGGTGGCCGGATGGGAGGGAGAACTGCAGGAAGAGGGTGGAGGGCGACCCCTAGAGGCACATGGCAGAATGACAGCTGGAGGAATCTGATGACAAACCTGAAGGCATTGTTGATTTGGCTTTTTGTATGTTTTTATTAGTGCATACCATAGACAAATGTTTTGCACTGAAAAATCATTTACAAAAAAAAGACTTCTCATTGAATAATTACTTGACCAATTGGACAATTACTTGTGTGTGAAGTGAAGGGTAGTTCTGTTCATAATAGGTAGGTTGTAATGGGTGAGGTACTAATTCACGAGGGCCTCATTTGGAAATATTTGTTTGCACACTAAAAAAAGCTTCTACACATCACTATGTAAAAAATATATATATTTTAAATGTTTTGGTGACAGCTAAATAAATCACACAATTCTATGTTCAAGATTTTTTTGAAAGTCCACAAATGCACATTTCCGTGATAAAATCCTGCTTTCAAACATGTTGACTGTCTGTCAGATTTGACCCTAGCAGGAATGACGGAAGGCCAGGACAGGAACGACCGTGATTAGACGCCCTCCATCAACGTGTCACACTATTGACCCCCGCGAGTTATTCTATTAACATTCCTGACATTTGGTTGAACTTCAACTACTGTGTTGCCTTGTCTTGTGTTACGGTGCCGTCCATATGACTGTCATCGGGCAGTCCTTGCCCTCTACATTTGCTGACACCGTCCAACCTGACCATACCTGCTCCGAAGTGAAGGTGTGAAGGCCATCCCTTTGCAGCTACTTGTGGCCTTCCTATGACAAGAAAACAAGGGCGGACATTTTGTGTCGGTGATTTACAGTTGCCCCCTCTATATTTTCAGTGGGCCCTCTGAGGTAGTGGCACCGGTTGTTGTTGACGTGTGTACAGAACGACCCGTTTTCCCTCAGGGGTCTGTGCCTTATTTATCTTGTAAAGAGGTCTGTCTGGACTCACACACACACAATCCTTATTGGGTTGTAATCAATGTACTAGGCTTAACATTCCCTCAATAAAAGTGTTCCACTCTCTGGACGTCTTCACTACTGTGGCGGCGGTGGATGACATTGTGGAGCGTGTGGATGTTCTGGGACTGTAATGGATCAATATGGTCCACTTTAATGATGCTTTTGTATTGTCAGGATGTTGTCTTAACTGTGTCCATACTAACATTTTTATTATATAATATTAATATTTATTCCTGTGCAACCTGTTTACAAATGGAGTAAACTTTACCAGTGAACTGCTTGAATGCAATCACATTCCCAATCATGTAGATAAAAGACAGAATATGAAGACGAGAGAATTTGACCGAATTACTTCAAAATCCTTTGACTGTGGTTGTAGCAGTTGTTGTGCAGGAGTAGCTGACCTAAATAGGTTGTAAATGTAGGTGCCGTAGGAGTGGATCGACTGGGTAAATGTAGGTACCGTAGGAGTGGATCGACTGGGTAAATGTAGGTACCGTAGGAGTGGATCGACTGGGTAAATGTAGGTACCGTAGGAGTTGATCGACTGGGTAAATGTAGGTACCGTAGGAGTTGATCGACTGGGTAAATGTAGGTACCGTAGGAGTGGATCGACTGGGTAAATGCAGGTACCGTAGGAGTGGATCGACTGGGTAAATGCAGGTACCGTAGGAGTGGATCGACTGGGTAAATGTAGGTACCGTAGGAGTGGATCGACTGGGTAAATGCAGGTACCGTAGGAGTGGATCGACTGGGTTGTTTAAACTACTTAAGTGTATCTAAAGTGTCGTTGGAAAGAACTCAGACCAGTTCTTGTTCTGCATGTGTTGTGAACTGAACATAAAATAGATTTCTAAAAAAAATGGCCAACCATCTATACACAATACCCAATAATGCTGAAATCATTTGTTTTTCAACATATAATTTGTGTAAACTTACTGAAAATTAAAAACGTAAATATCGCATGTACATTATACAGTTAAGTCCAGATATAATTGGACACTGACACTAGTTTTGTTATTTTGGCTGTTTACCAAAATGTGTTCATACTATAGGTAAATAATGAATATGGACTTCAAGTGCCGTCCCTCAGCTTTAATTTGTGGGTATTCACATCCAGATTGTAGAAAGAGTTTAGAAATGACAGCTATTTAATATGTAGCCCCTCTTTTTCAAGGGACCAAAGGGTGTTTCATGGACAGGTGTGGGCTATTCCTTTGTAATTTCTTCATCAATTAAGCAGGTAAAGCATCTGTAGTTGATTCCACAAGATGCAGTCAAAGGGGATCTCAATGCAAGTGAAACAGGCCATCATTAGCTTGCAAAACTAAAATAATCAATCAAAGAGATATCAGGAAATCAACAGTTAGGTACAATCAGAGAAATAAAGAACACACTGGTGAGCTCTGCAACACAAAATGGCCTGGACGTCCACAGAAGACAACAGTGGTGGATGATCATAGGATCCTTTCCATGGTAAAGACCAATCCCTCCACAACATCCAGCCAAGTGAAGAACACTCTCCAGGAGGAAGGCCTATCATTATCCAAGTCTACTATAAAGAGAAGACTTCACAACATCCAGCCAAGTGAAGAACACTCTCCAGGAGGTTGGCATATCATTATCCAAGTCTACTATAAAGAGAAGACTTCATGAGAGCAAATACAGAGGGTTCACCACAAGGTGTTTCAAGAATAGACAGGCCAGATTAGACTTTGCCAAAAAACATCTAAAAAAGCAAGCCCAGTTTTGGAAAAGCATTCTTTGGACAGATGAAACTAAGATCAACCTGTTTCAGAATGATGGGAAGAAAAAAGTATGGAGAGGGCTTGGATCGGCCCCTGATCTGAAGCATACCAGATCATCTGTTAAACACGGTGGAGGCGGTGTGATGGCATGGGCATGCATGGCTTCTAATGGCACTGAGTCATTAGTGTTTATTGAAGATGTGACAGAAGACAGAAGCAGCCGGATGAATTCTGAAGTGTATATACGGTCTGCTCAGATTCAACCAAATGCAGTGAAGTAGATTGGACGGCGCTTCCCTTTACTAATGGACAAAGACCCAAAACATTGCAAAAGTGAAATATTTTCTGCAACGGCTGAGTCAATCACCACATGTCAAGCTGATCCAGCATGCATTTCACTTGCTGAAGACAAATTGTCAGGAAGAATGTTGCACCGCACCGCACCAGACTACACGGCCGATTCTCCATCCTCCTACCACTGGGTCAGCGTTCACGACGACGCTGTGCCGGGTTGTTCACCACCGTGTGGGAACAGGAAGTAGTGTGAGAGGATCGCCACGCCACCCGGGATCTCCTTGTTCCTTAGCCTCACCACCAGTCCGGGATCCATTAGGTGTTCCGTCTCTGGGTCTGACACCGGAGGACCTCCGGATGGACGTGTGAAGGAATGCAGACGACAACACACCGCACCAGAACCAAACCGACTAGCCAGATGACAGAACAAGACCACACCGGTAATCATTTTCAGCGTTGCTTATAAATATAATTTATTAACCGTCTTAAAAATTCTTTCTTACACTTTGTACAGCAACTGGACAGAGGAGAGGCAAGCGAGAGTCAGAGGCGATACAATGAAGCCTGCCAAACTAAAGTGGACCTCAACCTCAACACACAAATAACAGAATTAATAATAGAGATAATAAAATAAAATGCACTCACTAGCACAGCTCTATTAATAGATTTTGTTAGTAAAGGATGCCAAGTTTGCATAGTAGACACAGCGTTTAACAAAAAAATTATAATTATAACTGTACTTTTACATGTTAACTGTACTGGAACATCAAAAAATGTATTTGACAGTGATATTCTGTACATCATAAAACATTTACATACTTGGATGTCTTCTAAACCAGAATGTCACACTTAATCTCCTCGCCCGTTGTGTAATATAGTTCACTTTGTCGACGTCAACATGCTTTCTTCTCTTTCTTGAAAAAATATCCCTTTATAACTCATTCAGTATTCACCCTGTGGAACATACAGACATGGCCATTCTGGCAGCCTGTTTCAAACCATGATATTCTACGTCCCTGTAGTTTCCTCATTACAACTTATTCTGAAAATGAATTACAAAGTATTGCCTTGTCCAAAGGCTTCAGTTTGACCTTCCTGAAACTTTGGCTACATTATAACTCGGCAGGTTTTCCACATCTACTCTAAGACCTTAATATTAATCCCTGTCCTCCAAGGTAAAGAGCTAAATGTAGACAACTTCTGATGTAAAAAGGGCTTTATAAAATACAATTGATTGATTGAAATTTGAAGATTTGTCATTCTATGTGAGACGGAATGTATAATCTTACACCTGTAGTTTTGTTTTTATGTTGTATGTAATCAGTCACGTGTATGATATTCTGCAGCCCGTCCCAGATGTGTGTGTGCGATCCGATTAATTTAATAAATTCTCCCTCTTTTTAATGCCAAACATGTAAAGACAATATGTTGGCGTGCTGGCATAGATTTGAGCCTGGACTGGTTATTCTACGATGTACTTTTTAAGGTTTCATTTTGAATGACATCAGAGGGGCGGGAGGATAAAGGATAACGGGCAGAATGCAGCTAGTCAGTCAAAAAGCCATTGCCATATATTTACTGTACGTTGGTGGAAATAAGGCTGTCCAACTGTGACTTTCATGTCCACATATTGCACTTATTGTCTTGTTCTCTGCTGTCTGTCTGGACATGTTTGACAAACTCCAGGGAGGCAGGTGGCCAAGGGTTTATAGCATCTGTAGCAGCGGAAAGGATGCTAGATTCAATCCCAAGTCAGAAAGATAAACAAAAATGTGTCAGCCTCTCCTTGATCAAGACAGTTGAGTCGATCTCGAACTGGAGCTAAATTGTTCAAATGTAAAAATGGTTAACCAGGAAAGCAGGAAAGGTTCCAACTTCTCCAGGATGCCCTAAAGGAACATCCTAGGATCTAGATCCTGCTGTAGAACCTACAGGTACAGATCTAGGATCCAGACCCTGGTGTAGAACCTACAGGTATAGATCTAGGATCTAGACCCTGGTGTAGAACCTACAGGTACAGATCTAGGATCTAGACCCTGCTGTAGACCCTACAGGTACAGATCTAGGATCTAGACCCTGGTGTAGAACCTACAGGTACAGATCCAGGATCTAGACCCTGGTGTAGAACCTACAGGTACAGATCTAGGATCTAGACCCTGGTGTAGAACCTACAGGTACAGATCTAGGATCTAGACCCTGGTGTAGAACCTACAGGTACAGATCCAGGATCTAGACCCTGGTGTAGAACCTACAGGTACAGATCCAGGATCTAGACCCTGGTGTAGAACCTACAGGTACAGATCTAGGACCTGTGGTAGATCAGCGTCCTGACCAGGGGGTGGAGTTTTGAATCAAGATGTCTCATGTTAGGGAAACACAATCATCTGCTTGTCTGAGCTGTTTCCATTCTATCAAGTCTGCTTCCTATGTGGGCGATCGTCCCTGACCCCCCCAATCCTTACTATATCTGAGCCAGGGGGAATGCACATGACCAACAGTCTGTGTCTACTTCGGTCACACCCACTTCCTCCTCTCTCAGTGAGACCCTGGCGGGCTCGGCAAAATGTCGGCACACAGCTTTTATCCCCCAACAACTAGGGCTCTATGCATTGTTGCTCTGCAAAATAGACAATTCCAAAGAAAACCGTGTGAGCTAGCCCGCTCCCCATTGTTCACTGCTCTAACTGAAAATAAGCCGCACAATACAAATTCACCAATGATCAAAAACAAAGCCATAGTAAAATGCCGTATTTACACGGTTCTAGACAATTGTAATACACCTAGTTGCTGATGTTTTTCCAAAGGCCACTGGATGGCGCTAGAGATCAACAAAATCATCATGACCGAAAAAAGGGTAAAAAGGCCAAATATAAGGTTGTCCACCACACCTTGAACGCTGATGGACAATCATGAATGAGTACATTTTATAGATCAACACGCTAAGCATAATCAGCGGACCACCGCATGGCCAGTATTTGTGGGGACGATAAAACAGACTGTATTTGGTTATTCATATCAATTAACTGCTATTCCAAAGGCTGAGTTTTCCTACTTGTTTTTGTCCTACTTTGCTCCCAGCCTGTCTCCCTTCCCTGACTTTCCTGACTGCCACAGAAGCACACACACGTTAGTAAAGTCTGAAGTCAAGTAGGAAATCATCCACGTACATGGACAGCAGAATAGACCGTTTCCTAGGAAACTGTGTAAAGAAAACCAAACTGTACCAAGAAATGTACAGCCAAGACTAACGTGGGATCCCCGGGAGTTGTTCTTTCTCTTTCTGTTGTCCCCAATACAAAAAAATCACAGCAAAGGAACGACACACGCACACATCAACGACACGGTCCTTTTGCTCCTGTATTCTTCAGATGGCGCACGTGTGTCTCAACCGCCGAACCGGACAGGCGGGCTTGTTCCGTGACCCACGGACACGGATTCAGTGTGCGGGTGTCAGTGCTCTGTTGTCATGGGGACCAGGTTGTCGTGGCGACCCATCTCCTCTAGCACGGCGGCCAGTCTGTTGAGGTTCCCGTCCGGGAAGTGTTGGGCCTCCCACAGATCCAGGATGACGCCCGTGGGGCTGGACTTGGTGGCGAAGTAGTTCAGGTACCTGAGAGACAGCAAGGATGCGTGATTAGAAAACACAGAATCCCGACGCGATGCACAGCACACATTAACACACTAGTCAGCCCTGCTGCCTTCCTTCTCCCCCTGCACACCTTCCTCCCCCTCCCTCTTTAATGTCTCACACTCTCTCCCCCCGCTCTGACCCCCCCTCTGCTGCTTGTGATAAGTGTGCTCCTGCTGGGATGTGAACTCAATAGCTGAAAACAGCATCTGCTCTTCCCCCAGTTGAAGTCAGAGGGGTGCAGAGGCTTGCCTTCCCTCCCTCCCTCCCTCCATCCATCTCCACCCTCACTGCACTCCCTCCTACCTCACCCTCCCTCCATCCATCCTACCTCCATTTCCTCCATCACTGCACTCCCTCCTACCTCAACTTTCCTCCCTCCATCCATCCTACCTCCATAACTTCCAGCACTGCACTCCCTCCTACCTCACCCTTCGTCCCTCCATCCATCCTACCTCCATCTCCACCCTCACGGTACTCCCTCCTACCTCACCCTTCCTCCCTCCATCCATCCTACCTCCATC
>JACXGJ010018436.1:0-10235 GCA_016801105.1 Esox niger
AGGTTATAGTAAGCCTTAACTACAACATACAGTAGTTAGGTTATAGTAAGCTTTAATTACAACATACAGTAGTTAGGTTATAGTAAGCCTTAACTACAACATACAGTAGTTAGGTTATAGTACGACTTAACTACAACATACAGTAGTTAGGTTATAGTAAGCCTTAACTACAACATACAGTAGTTAGGTTATAGTAAGCTTTAATTACAACATACAGTAGTTAGGTTATAGTAAGCCTTAACTACCACTCTATCAGGTTGTATTGTGATGGTTTCTAGCAGGGAACCTTCAGTCTCACTACCAATAACTCAAGTCTAATAATGCAAGTGTGGTGGTCTGTGTGAAGCAGACATTACTGTGTTAGAGTCTCTTCTCTGCACTAATAACAAACATCAATAACATGTCAACTGTGATGTTTTACCAAAGCAGTACGCAGGTAGAACATGCAAGATTAGACTGTAGATACCAGGGCCGGAGTGGGGCCACTTTTCAGCACAGGAGTTTCAGGCCCAAGACAGGCCCACTGTTTCCATGGTGCTGGAAATTGGAAAAATGAAGCAACAGTTCAGCTCAGTTCAGTTCAGCTATACTTTTATTTTGTAATTATTTTTTTTGTTATCTACTCTACCTGTCCCTGTAGTCATGGCCTCCTCATTGCATATTTCGGGCACATCATTTTTGGCGGGGGACTGGCTTATCTGCTGCTAAGAAGCTACAAAAAATAAATTCATTTTTTACTGTATACAAAGATCGAGCGATAGTTTTGTTATCAATATTTGAATAATATTTGCAAATAATATGAATTGGTTTCCTGTAACTGTAGGCTGCATAGCATAGTAATGCAAAGCAGAGTCTGTCACTTCAGCTGAATAGATCAGATCCACCCTGGTTCTCTTTACTCAGTCAGTCTTGGGGGAGGAGGAGTAACATCCACTACAGCTGGACTAGAATGTTATCAGTCAATTAACTGACTTGATTTTGACTTGATAAGTAGTACCATTTAACTCCTATTTACATGCTTCATACACCCACCCACTGTGTCTAGTTAAAAAGCCTCAAAGCAGTCAAATATGCTTGCCTTTGTTGCCCTCTATTGGATCTTTCATAATCACTATTAAAAATGTTATGTTTATTGCACTTTACTTGACAGAAGGGACAAGCCTGTCAACAGTTATGCCATCGGGAACAACAGTATGAGTCACTTGACCAGAGGTGATCTTCATTCAGTTTAACAGTGTTGGATATGAAGTGGAGTAGAATCCACTACAGAGGGATTAGAGGAGACTCCAATGAGGAGGAGACAGATGAACCATGGAGTGAACTAGAGGAGTAGTTACAGTGCAGCGTAATGACATCACCCTCCAACACTGATTTTGTCATGGCATTTAAATCAGCATCAAATCTCTCCTTGTTGAACCCTGCAGCATTTTGCCCTTCTCCGAATGTATAACGGCTCAGCATGTGCTTAGGGAAGTCATTAGTTTCTTGTTTGTACCAAAATAGACATGCAGTTGTAGCACTGGTGCTTTATTCACAGGTCAGAGATACCGTTGCTCCTTCTGTAACAATCACATGTCCTGTCTGTTGATTCACATGGTCTCCTCTGCATTCTGAGGGGAAGAGAGTAGCAGGGATCCATTAATGGTCGAATCGGATTCAATTGTTTTAAAAAATTGAATACAGAAATTAGAAACTATTTATTCATCTTACCAAAGCACTGATAGTGCCAGCCTTACAATCACACAAAGCAACATGTCTAGGAAGCAGCTTTGAAGATGGTTTGCAATAAAACAGTAGAGTTGTAGATGTTCTCTGATCCTTCTATGCCTCTCAGGCTGCAGAACCACCAGTAACTGACAGACATGGAGGAGGAGGAGCCTGTGCAGAGGAGTAAAACGTAATAGTAGAAACAAACATTGACTATCACTACATAAGATATTGCAACTCTTTTCAGTAGATCAAAGCTTATGTGTAACTAAAAATAGCTGTAGTCTTGTATTGTTCTACTACCCTGTAACATTCTATAATATACTGCATAAAAATATGCAACTAAAACCAGAAAAATCTTGGGTACTGTGCAAAAACAAACAACTAATACCAGACTTGTCATTGGAACTGTAGAAATTCCTACAGCTAATACCAGACTGCTCTTGGGATAATTTAATTTAATATAAGTGACTGTCTTCAGGTTTCAATTACTCTTTCCCTGAAGATCTCTAGCTCCCCCCTTAGACAGACAAGCCTCAAACTTTGAAAACCCTTCAATTATTGGAATACCTGCTGCTGAAGTTCCTGTTAAGGTTTTTGTACAGTGTGTCTGGGTTTCCTGTCACTGTGGGCCTCACAGCACAGTAATACAGAGCAGAGTCTGTCACTTCAGCTGAGGAGATCTTCAGATCCACACGGTTCTTCTCTTCATTCATTTTTACTGACCTTCTAGGGTTCAGCTGATCAACTTTTGTTATTTCCTCAGAACCTAAGATGTACAGGAAGAACTTAGGACTTTGTGTTGTGTCCTGGCGATACCAAAAGAATTGATCTAAGCCAGTAGCTTTTTTGGAATAATTATAAGACAGGGTAACAGAGGTTCCCTCTAAACCATTTTCTTCCTTCGTTAGTGGAGTGAGGTCCTGAGATCTGACACCTGCATGGTTTTGATACACGATACACATACATTATATTTTAATGAATAATATTTTAAATGCAATATTTTTTTTCAAGTATGGTAATGTTTTTAACCTACCCATAATCATGTTCATGAAGAACACTAAACATAGCAAGGCCATCTTAGATGAAGAAAGATAAAGTCTCTGATAGTTTCTGCTTGTCTCTATCTAGTCTTTCCTCCTTAACATACAGTAGATCTTTTACGTATGTATGACATACAGGATGTCTGGTTATTTAGAGGTTTGTCTACAGTGTGTTTGGGTTTCCTGTCAGTATTGGATTCACAGCACAGTTGTACAGAGGAGTCACTTCAGCAGAGATCCCCAGATCTACACGTTTTTCCATTTTGTTGATAGGAATAGTCAGACCAGGATGTGGGGATTTGATTTATTTCAGTTCGGATGTCATATACAGGAGATCCCACACGGAAGTATTATGTATTGACATATCTTTTGAAAACACATTTTTAATATGTGCCTTTACATTTTTTTTTACATTTACTAATATATGTATTATATGTATTGCTAATGTAAGGCCATATATGTCATACATATATTTACATATTCTATTTTGTCCGTTTTGAACTATGTCTAAATAGGTCTTATATACATGTAAATTCAGCATTTATATCTAACTGAAATATTTCCATATTTGTATTGTTTGCATTTTATATATTTTATATAGTTGTTTCTTTGAAGTACTTCTACAGAGAGGAATGGCATTCATGATACTCTGTTAAAATGGATGAATATAGTTTTCATAATGAGTCTCTTTTGAAATGAAAACTTGGAGTAGAAAGTGGTTCATTATATTGAAACTGAAAAGGTGCTTGACAGTGTGCTCATAAGTTTGCAGATCCTGGCAGAAATTGTGAAATGTTGGCATTGATTTAGAAAATATGACTGATTAAGCAAATTTTTTTTTTTTTTTTAAGGAGACTGATCATATCAAGCCATTTATTATCACATATTTGTTTGGCACCTTTTTATATCATATTGCTAACAGAAATTACCCAAATGACCGTGATCGAAAGCAAACATACCTTTGAATGTTTGATCATGTTACAAACACACAAGGTGACACACACAGGTGAAAATGGCACTTATAGGTGAATTTCCAACACCTGTGGTTTTTGAAATTGCATTTAGTGTCTGTGTATAAATAGTCAAATATGTTGGTTAGGTTTTGGAGGTTGAGTTTGGTGTGGTTGTTTCAAGGAGCACAATACGAAAATACCAAGTGATACTGCGTTTCCACTGGTGCTTAACACTGGCATTTTACCCTAATGGTCTAGTGGCTGAATGGCCCTGGCCCGTGTCAGTAGAAACAGAAATCTGGACTTTAGGGAGAAACACCAGTTTGGCACCAGTGAAAACGCAGTAAGATTGACTTACAGCTCTGGAAAACATTAAGAGACCACTGCACCTTTTTCTTTCCAAAAATAGTTTAATAGGAAGGTAACCGCTACTGTAAGTTGCCCTTAACCCTTAACCGTAAATGTTATTTGTCAGTCTAAAGTGGTCCCTGAAGTGTACGATCAGACCGGTATGATTAGAACGTATTGTTGGAACGCTCCATAAGAACGTCTAGGTTCAAGTAATGCCACAATCACTTGTATGACCACGCTTTAATTTACTCACATTCAGCTCAAACAGCGTTTAGAACTTTATTTCCTCATTGTAATTATTTGAAGATCTACAATATGAAATTAACTAGGTAGCAATGTTCAAACCGCGACAAGAAGTGTTGCTTAATATATTTCCTTCTTCAAGACCCGATGTGATTGAAGTGGTCTCTTAAGTTTTCTGTTCAGTGTGCAAAGTGTGCCTGTGCAACATGCAGCCCAGTGATACCAGTCCTCCCAAAGTGACTGAGTCTTCTGTGCATTCTGGAAAGGATTGTACGACAATTTTATTAAAGAGAAAATAATCAACCAAAACTATTTGGGAATAATAACTGAAATATAACTTTATACAAACAATAGGAATTGCAGAAGACAACTATGTAAAATGTAATTAATCAAACCACAGTAATATGAAGCCAGAATCAGAATAGTTTTCAGCCAAGATAACATGTCTACTGTGAGATGCTAGTTAATGTCCGTCACCTCACTGTCGAGGTTAAGAAGAGAACAAACACTTTTGTATGTGTCCTGGGCTAGTGAAACCACCTCTCTGAATGTTGTGACACATTAAGTTTCAGACAGCGGCAAAAGAGAAGAATAAAGTACCCCCTCCTAATGCTGATAATGAAAAGTTCAGTCTTCTACTTTAATTTATGCCATGCCCTCTAAAGTCTCTTTATGACAATATACACCCTGTTGTTTTTGTTGGACAGCATAAGCGGAGCAGGCCAAGAAGAGTGAATGTCTCTTACTGAGTGAGTGACTGCCAACCCGTGGTTAAATAGCGCAGTGGTTAATGTGGACTCTCTCACAAAGTAGACCAGCATTCAAGCCTCTCCGCTATCAAAGCAAAACATGCATTAGAATTTGTTCAGGATAAACAAAAACTGTCCACTACATTCCAAAGCAACGTTATAGTAAGCCTAAAATGAAATAGTTTATGGGTATATTCCAACTATTTTGGGGGGATTTTCAAACTACACATATGTGCTTACTTTTTTGTGTAGCCAAATATACAGTAGCTCATAACCCTTAGCACAGTAAAATAGGAGGGGTTTCCACAATCCCTGCTTTCTTCAATTATCACTTTTATTTATCACAATTATAACTGACATAAAAGTCGGTTATTGTCACCTATAATAATAGTTATTGTTTCAATGTAATTCACGATTGAAAGAAATATGAACATTAAGTGCCATGAAATAGCACAAAAGTAATTATGAACTGGGATGTTTTCAGGATGGACAGAAACTATGCGGATAAAATCATGAAGTCATGAGCTGGAACAGAAGTGTTCAGTTTGCAGTGGTCTCTAAATTTTAAATTTATAAAAAAAGGTATGCCCTCTAAAGAGTCTTAATGACAATATTCACGCTGTTGTATTTTGTCATATCAGTCCCGTCAACATCTAACATGAAGATGACCTGTCACCCCTACCTCAAGCAGCAGTATCACCACCACTACAAAACGTTTGACCATATCAGAAGACCCTGAACAATGGCCCAGTGTCCTAAGCCATCCTGAACAGTGTGTAATAGTTACAAGATTTTTCCCCAGAAGTCTGAGAAAAATACATGTAAACATTACATTTCCTTTAAACATTCATTCATAAAGGAAAACTGTCATCTGATGAACGATGGTTGGAGGGGCAATATGTGTTCTGTTGAGCCAGCCTCCTCCTAACATTAACATGTTCCTCTTGTTCTATTTTACATCTACTTTACAAGCGTTACTGTTCTACATATTGCTCAGTAATCTTGTTTACATGAAGTTGGCCGTGGTTTGTGTGGGTGGTGGTGTATTGGTAGGGGGGGTTCTTGTGTGCCTGTCCAAGTCAAAATGTCCAGGGCCAATTTTCATTCCCAGTCCGTCCCTGGTGAAATGTGTTTTTATTCAGTTTTCCTGTTTTTCCCTGTCACTGAGGGTGAGCAGTACATAACAGAGTATGTAACTTCAGCAGAGGAGATCTTCACATCCACACAAGTTTATTCTTCATGTAGTTGAAAGGAGCAAGAATTCTGGATTTGATGCCGATGCTTTTAGTACCACAGTAAGATATTACTAGATTAAAATCCATTGTAGTGGCAGGACAACTTTCCCTTCAAAACATATTCTTCAGTCCTGATTAAAATGCTGTCCTCATAACTAAAATAAAGAATGGAACCAAAGGTATAAATGAATCCTTGTTTATGTACTGTAAATATATCAACATACAGTTTATACTTCATGACAGCATTTCCAAACAGAGCAAATTTTATGAACTAACCAATGATCATTGGAAGAAACAGAATTGGATAAAAGCTCTTTTTGGGGAAAGACTGGTTATATGCAGTTAGAAGTCATATGCAGTTATGCACTACTTTCCTCCCATCTTAGACTGTAATATAAAAGCCCTCATTGACATTATGGCTCCACCATTCTTCTTTAAATGTGGAGGTTATTTCAGTTCAGTTACATTTCTGGTTTTGTAAAATGTTGTTTTCAAAAATCAATGGAAATGAATATGACATTTACAGTTGGCATTTGATCATCTAAAGCTCAAATAAAACAACATGTGCTCCGCATCTATGTCTATTCAGACCAGTGTCATTGATTAGATTGATTATGAAAATATGTTCTGGTGGATGTAAACTTAAAATGGGAGTGAAAATGTGTCTCTGTGCTTTTTAAATAATGTAGAGATTCAGTAATAATATGCTCTAAATAAAAGCTTGATCAGAGTGCAATATATCCATCACGGTCCTATTCATCCCCAACATCTTAATAGTTTATTTTATACAATGTATCTGGGGTTCTTGTCACTGTTGACTGCAGAGCACAGTAGTTAAAAGTAGTCAGTCACATAAACAGGAGACATTCATTACTGAGAAAAATCAGTCAGTCTGAAGTATAACAGTTAGTAAGCAGAACAGTGCTGATGTATCTGTCACAGAGCTCTAACAAACTAGTGTTGATGCTTCATGTTGTTCTGAACTGTATTCAGTAGTAGACCATGGGGAGGTGTCTGTCTGAATGGCATGTCTGTATCCTCTGATTAAGTTGGTATGCTTTGTTAAGCCAACCCATTTAGATTGACTTTCAAACTACACCACCAAGCAGTGGGATTTGTGCGGGACAATTACATCCAACTTTTTGACACATTTACAAATGCTTTCCAAACCTATTTTGAAATATGGCTAAAATCGAATTGAAGAAAACTGAAGAGTGAAGAATCGTTTTCACAGTGCAGCAAGACAGAGAAATCTCACAGTTCCTGATGTGATATGAACACACTACAGGTGTGAATAAATTCTGTGATAAAAACATGACATATGATGTAAAAGAAGTGTTAGAGGGTTAATATCTAACCACACCTCAACAAAACATTTCAGTCTGTAGGTATTTGTACAGCATTTTAGACACTTTGTATCACTGTGATCCCTAAGAGCCCAGTAGTAGAGAGCTGTGTCTCACAGGGTAAGTTGTTTAATGACCAGTTCAGTTCATGTATCAGATGTTGTGGATTGATATCTCTTATTAGCTTTGTTATTATTACTTCTAGCTGACTTGGCACCTTTCAACAATATAAACTTAGGTGCCTGGTTAGGATGATGACGGTAACAGTAAAGGACAGGAAAATCACTACTTGTATCATAATTGCAGCACAAAGTCACAGATTATCCTTCTGTACTGATCACATCAACTCCTACAGGAGTAATTGGATGTAAAATAACAGTCAACATAACAAACTGTCAAAGCTACGTTGTAGAAAGTAGTGAAATGTAAATTATAGACCATATTTGCTGGCAACAGCATACAGTAGTTAATAATAATAATAATACATGTTATTTATGAGCACTCAAGGTCACCATACAAGACACATATCACAATAGAAATAAAAACAAACAGACATCGCTAAAAGAAGATGAATTGTGATGATGAACATTGCTAAAATCAGATGAATATTGATCATGTTAGATATGCCAGTGGGAAAAGATGAGATTTCAGACGGGTTTTGAAAATGGAAGGTGAGTTGATGTTACGGATGTCTGGTGGAAGAGAATTCCAGAGGCGAGGGGTGGAGAGGCTGAAGGCTCTAAACCCTAAAGTGGTCAAACGGGGCAGGAGGTAGAGTGAGGTGAATGGACGAAGACCTGAGGGTATGGGTGGGAATGTAGACATGAAGGAGGTCAGTGAGGTAGAGGAGAGAGGTTGTGAATGGTCTTGAAGGTGAGGAGCAGAATCTTAAAATCAATGCAGTATTTTACTGGGATCCAATGTAGCTGCTGAAGAACAGGAGTGATGTGAATATTAGAATATGTTCTGGTGATGATACGCATGGCAGAGTTCTGAACCAGTTGAGGTTTTTGTATACGTTTGAGAGGAAGACCAATGAGAAGAGAGTTACAGTAATCGATACGGGATGCAACCAGAGTATTAATGAGAATGGCTGTACTAATGGGTGTGAGAGATGGACGGAGACGATTAATGTTATGTAAATGGAAGTATACAGAAGATCATCTTCAGTACAACCAGTTGGAGGAACACCAGTGCAGCATATCAAGTCCAAAACAGGACCTTTTGAGTGAATGGGAATGTTGATATTTTGCTCCAATCCAAAACTGACCAGACAACATATAAAATCCCTTGTTAAAGCATTAGTGATATACATATCTATATTAAAATTCCCAAACAATATTATGTTAGGGGAAAGTGAGCAGAGATGGGTAATAATATAATTGGGTTAGGGTTGGGCTTGGGTGGACGATAGACAGTGGCCAGAATTGTAGGAGTTTGCCCATTCAGCTGTAGGGCCATTGATTCAAATGGAACGTGAACAGGTGCAGAGACAGGAGAAACTTTCCGCTTCTCAAGATATAATATGGCGAGACCTCCCCCTGTGCCTGATCCACAGGGTTGACAGACGTAAACAAACCCAGGAGTGTCATAGTTATGGTTTGAGGACAGATTGGCAGAGGCAGAACGGCAGTTGGAGTAATCCATGTTTTAATAAAGAAACAAAGAAAACAAATATACAAACTTAAAGCAGACACTAAGACTGGGTACTAACGCCTAGGGCTAACAACCAAAATAAACCACACTACTGTGGGCAAACATTCAACATAAATAGGTTCCCCATTTGGAGGCAATAACGAACACCTGCCTCCAATTGGGGAGACCAAAGCACATAGAGGTGCCTAGAGGTACCTTAGAGGTGCCTAGAGGTGCCTTAATTTAACTTTGTTGCCACATGTATTCAAGAAATAATAGTATATTGATTTTTTAACTAGTATAGGGTGTGATGGATATCTTTTTAATAGGGCCTGTAAGACTAATTACAGTCTTTATCGCTCACTACTAAAACGGATTGTCCGGCTATGTCAAAATAATAGTTATGACCCTCACAGTTTCTGCTCTCGACATCTTCATTGGCCTAGAATGCTTTGCCCGATCTGTCTCCTTTCAATCTGGAACTCGGAGCAGACGTCTGTTAGACGTAGCAACAGTAACTATGGCAAGGGACGCGTGGAGAGAATAAGCGAATCATCGGAACGTTTATGGTGATGTAGGTGGTTGGGACGGATCTCCGTACCTCAACCAAATATGGCAGGCAGTCAGATCTGACCGGTTTGTGCGCTGACATCGGTCCACCAATAACTAATACATTTTTGGGAAGTTGTCCTAATCTTGTGTTATTGAACCTAGCTACGGTCAATATTCTGATTTCTGACTTGTATTGATGTCATAATCAAGTGTTTTATTACATCATGTTTGGACCATGTCTTAAGTGTGTTTGACGGTGAATAGCAACCACATTTCGCCTTAACAAGTCACAGCTAACCTAACTAGTATTTTGACTTTTCATTTGCACCGCATTTACATTGATAAGAGAATACCTTCCGTAAAAATGTCCTCATCCTCCTGGAAGGGAAGGCTGGGTGTGACAACTACGCCATCTGCTGCC
>JACXGJ010018437.1:0-10232 GCA_016801105.1 Esox niger
TGCCTTCAGCTGTCTTTTGATGTGTTCTGATACCTTCGGTTGTCTTCTGTTGTATTCTGATGCCTTCAGCTGTCTTTTGATGTGTTCTGATACCTTCTGTTGTATTCTGTTGTATTCTGATGCCTTCAGCTGTCTTTTGATGTGTTCTGATACCTTCGGTTGTCTTCTGTTGTATTCTGATGCCTTCAGCTGTCTTTTGCTGTCTTTTGATGTGTTCTGATACCTTCTGCTGTCTTCTGCTATCTCCTATCTTTTCATAATCAGGAACAATATGTGACATAATTCCTGAATGGAGGCGTATGTCGCATGTCACTACTTTTCAGGAGAGACTTTTCTTTGCAGAAATGCTTTTGTGAAGATATGAACTTTCATGTGACTTAAGAATAAACTTGTATGCAAAGTGTAAAAATTAATTCAATTACAAACTCAAACCATTGTTTAACAAATGAATTTCACTACTTTTACGTTTGGGCTTATAAACAATATGCAGAAAATACAGGACTTCTGCTAGACATGATTTGCAGAGATAATGAAGGGGCTGGACAAGCTGACATACTGAGTTCTGATTGGTCTGCTAAGTCACTGACATCTGTCTAAATACCCGTACCTGCAACCCCGGGTTTTTTCAAAAACCACATCGCTGCCCATAATTTTGTTGGTGCTATCAAAAAATCTGAAGTTGTGAGATACTACTTTCTGAAGTACAATGATGCCATGACTCAGAAGATGAATCCGATGACGATGAGGAAATCCTAGGCTTTGATTCTGTTCAAAACGTTCAGTGGCTCGTGTTGGCTCGACGTGTTGGCTCGTCTTGTAAAACAACTGTCCACTGATAACATTTACAAGAAAAGGACAACCATGGCAGATATGATAGTGACAATGAAAGATGCATAGATTATTGGAGTATTGAACGCCTTGAGCGTGAACGGTAGCGGAAAGACTCATTGTAAACAAGATCCACAGACTTAACGCAAACCATAAAGAACGTTGTATATAATCAGAAAATATTCAGCCTGCCGGTAAATATTCCTTAATGGACACTGGTAAGTCGAACATTAGCTAACTAGCTACAGATCATTCCTTTTCTAAAAGTTGTCAAAGTCGTTCGAATTGCTTGTAATCTAGCTGTAGTTACTGACTTTTCTATTAGCTAGCTAGCTAGGTAACGGCATTAATTTACCAGCTAGCTAACATTTCCTGGTTTCTAGCTTGTTTTCTTCAGAAAAGTGAGCAAGTCACTTAGTTTGATAATAAGCAGCTGAGCAGATTATCAACTTCTAAATAAGCATATCTTTCCAATTATTTTATCAAACAGTGTTTTATATACCATTACCAGGTTCAGTTGTGGCTAACGAGTTGATTTCAACACCAGCGCACATGTCCAGTCTCCTTGTTTAAGCACATGCATCGTTTGTATATCAGTGACGGGAATAAGGCATCAAGAAACCAAGAGGGGCTTTTGGAAAAATACAACTTTAGTTTTCCCTAGTGAAATCGATATTCGCATATGTGTATTTTTAACTTAATTTAAATATTTCATTTTTTAAATATCATGTTATCGTCAATACCAGTAAATCGCGACAGCCCTATTTTGGATAATACAGCTTGAGTTATACACATTGAATTATACAGCTTGAATAATACATCTTCTGAAATAGGTCATTTATAGCACCCACCTAATTATTTTATTATTATTATTAAACATACAATTCTACACAGACAAACAAATACACACACACACACACACTTTTATGTTTGTATATTCATCGAACACACTCAGATCAACAGCCTTTCATGATTCTCAACAGGAGACTCAATGGCTGTCATCCACAATCCTCAGAGAGCAGTGTAATAGCATAGCTGGACACACACACACACACACGCACTCACAAAAACATGCAGAGACACGGATACAAACCCACACTACAGTTTTTTTAAACAGGCCAGCAACACTCTTCTTGGCTGTCATTCATCAGACCAATTCATTTCCAGGCCCATCCCTAACTACAGCAGTGTTGTCAGTCCACAACCACACCCCAAAATCCTTCCTTTGGCTCCAGGACCCAGAGAAACTCACAGAATTCTATTCATTCAAGGCCTGATGATCAAACCACAAGTTGAACTGGATGTGCTGGTCAGGGGAAATACAATATAAATACTGCTGTGGTATATACTTATATATATATATAAGTCCACAAGTTGGGAAACATTGACCAGTGGCTTGACCCAGACAGCTCTGCAGGTAGTCGACACCAGACAACCTGCCACTTCCGCCATTTAACTTCCACAGAAGTGAATGGCCAAACCAGGGACAAAATAATTGATCTGACAATTATAACAGAGGCCTTTTCAACAAACGTGAAGTGTGTACTCAACCCCAGGTGTCCCATTACAAAGAAGAAAATGCCTCTTCATTCTCACAGCATCCCCAGTCACAGAACACTACAAAACGTTATCGATCAGGGAGGCGGGAGAGTACGTTATGGTATTGAAGCGTAATTAAACGTATGACTACTGCATCATTAAATCTTAATGGGTCTGATGGGTTGAGAGAGAGGCCACGAGAAAGACAGAGAGCGAGTGAGAGACCGACCCAATGAAAAAGAGAAAGGAACAGAACCTGACACAGACAGAGAGAACATGGAAGAGAGAGGGCTCTTTATAGAGGGAAACAGTGTGTCTGTGTCAATGGTTGTATGGTCTCCTACCGCTTTCTGGTTGTATTTAATGGCCAGTTTGAGTCTGGCCAGGTCATTATTTTCCTCATCCTCCAGAAGATTGATGTCATCTTTGTAGTTGAGAATCATCTCCAACTCTCTGGAGCTCCTGGTCTGATCCAGAAGGTCTTTAGCGAACTGTTTACACTGCTCTGATAACTCCTCATACTCCGACTTAAACTCATTCTCCACCTGGAAAACAGTAATTACCCCAGTTATTAACAGATTAAAAGCCTCTCATGAACCCTTTGTTAAGTATCTTTACCAACTGAGACAGCTCAACAAACTGTGATACTCATTACCCCTCACATAATCAATCAACTAAGCGACGGTAAGCAAATTAACCAATCGGCAATTAGTCAAACAACCTGTCAGTAAGCCAGCCAGCCAGCATATCAGCAGACCAAGTGATCAATAAAGCAACCAATCAGCCAGTGTCACCTTGCTGAGCTCCTCCAGCTCCCAGCTGAGTCTGAATGCTGTGAGGAAGGGGTCTTCGCTGGAGAGGGCGATGAGGGAGGGGCTGGACAGGGCCCGGTAGATGTTTAGACGAGAACGGGAGTGACGGAGACTGTCCACGTCGGAGCTGGACACACATTCCACACAGTTACAACGCACCTGAAGACACAGTATCAATTACAATGTCACTTTAAGACACAGTTACAAGACTGGATAATTAGGAGATGTTTTAATACAGTACTGTATTATCATTGCTATTACTATTTTACTATACTAGCATTATGGTTAGAGTACTGTATTAGTAGTAATCATATTAAATCAGTACACTAATGTACCTCGTGAGGCTGGGGAATAGCCACTCCCTTTTGGACCAGCAGTTTGATGATCTCATAGTTGTTAGTGTGAGCTGCCAGGATAATGGGCGTGATGTCCGGGGTGAAGTCAGAGAACTGCTTGTCCAATAGGATGGGAGGAACCTGGAGAAAGGGCGGGGCAGAATAAAAGCAAGGGTCTGAGTAAGGACATGCAACCTGTTCCATTAGCTTTGTAAGCCCAGAAGCATAACTGATGCCTGAGGAACACCTCACCGCTCATCCGCTGCTTTGTGACATGACTGCCTGTGACTGGGGCTCACATCCAAGAACCCAGCATTCTGACAGGAATAACTGCCATCGGCGGGTTCCCGAAGAGGGCACTTAAGTTCTCTGCTCGGAGATTGGGACAATTTGTGTTTTATTTGTTCTGCTTGGTGCTTACTCCCAGAAACACCCCTGGTGTCCCAGATATGAAATGTGGAATCCTCTGTAAAATATCAGAACATGTAAAGTGTTCTCTCTCCTTTCTCTCAATTCTCATCCTGACCAGTTGTCTACGACCACTTGCTTTTTCTGTCATCTTGCCAAACACAGAACAAAACTCTTGTTTGATCAGAACTGGGGAAAATAAAATGTGATATATGTCAGAAAGATTACCAACATGTCTTTGTTTATAGCTTGCAATACATAAAAGGGCTCTGGCTGCATCTTGAGGCAACTGAAGAAGTAACGCACAGGTCCGAGGGACAGAGGGATTTACTGATTCGAGAATTTAGTAAATTGGGGAACAGAAAAGGAATGTGGGGAAAGGGATCTGGTTATAGATAATTGGGTCCTGTCACATCTGTTGAAAACCATCCATTTATCTGGTCTATCTGTTGATCTGTTTGTTCTTTGTTCTGCAAAGAGAAAGTCCAAGGACTCTGGAAAGGGGAGTGACTCCTATTTAACCAGGGTCCCAACATCATTCCAGAGCCAGTGTGGTGGGTCTAAACACTGTTTCCTGCAATTGCTGTATGAATAGAGGTTCAACTTTGAGCATTCAGACATTTCTACATAATTTGTTGTAAATTCCGAAACAGAACCTCAAGCCCTCAATCTTTGAACATTACAAGCCAGCGTACGTCTTTCAACCCCCCCCTCCCCCCCATGTACCACCTGCAGAAGTCACGATTTGTCCTAAGCACCATAATAATGCTACACGTTATCTCATGCACAATATTGTTTCCTGACGGGTCTACGGTAGCACCTATGTTTATGTAGTTAGTGCACCAGAGATTACAGCTTCCACCTTCCTGCAGGAGCAGAACACAAAGCTCTCTGCAGTAAGTCAAGCAGAACTGACAAGCATTTGCACAACAGGGAGTTGTTAGGTTGCCGCTGGAGTTGTATGGGCGCTACCGTCTCTCCATCGATCCGTGGAGCACCGAGACCCGCAGGGTTTACAAAAGGGCCGAACAGGCTGGAGCAATCAATCCCCGAACCTTGAGAGAGGCAGCTACACCAAAACGAACCTAGCATCAGCTCTATCCGCCCTGGTTGAAAGATGGTAAGAGGGAACTATTTCAGGCAAATTCCAAGTTACACAGTGGCAGACATGCGATTGTAGATTTGTCTGAAATAGTTACCTGTTCCCAGTCGCACACCGCCAGATATAAGAACTATCAGAGGTGTATTCGACAAAGGGAACAGTTCATGAAAGCTAGCTAACTTAAGCTAACATATTCCATTTGTATTGTGTTCATTTAATACTTTTGTCAAGTGTTAGACCTGACTATTTGCTAGTGTTATCTGCTGTTGTTTGTTTTATTCCATCTAGTAGCAATACAAGATGGAATCACAGCAAGTGATTAAACCAATTGCTGTTTAATCACTGTGGCTAAAATGTCACAGTAATGAGAAAAAAACTGTAGCTGTTTGATGTTCCAGTTCAGAATGTTCCATTCAAATGGTTAACCTGAAATGGTTACTAAGCAACATGCTCACAATATGTTTACCTGACCCCAGGACATAGTCCAGTGAATCTCCTATTCTCGTACACACCTCCTCACACATTTCATATATGTACCGTGAACAGGCTCACCAGAGTGCATAGATAACTGTAAATGCTATCGCTAGCACATACTGTGAGCAAGACGTGTGCTTATTCCACCCGCTGAAACACTTTTGTGTGTGTCTGTTTGGATCCACAGTGGCTGGCGCCATAGCGACAGCTTGACTTCCAGGGATATGGCGGCTAACAAACATAACATTGTAAACAGATCAAATGTTAACATTTTTATACAGATGTAACAGTTACAGCTTCCTAATGGCGACCATGGTTCAATCCTCATCTCCAAACTTCACCTCAGTCTCCACCTCATCTTTATCCCTGTAATTCCCACGGCCAATATGTGCATTGCAAAAAGACCCCAATATACAACTCTATATAAATATAAGGAAGGAGTGTGAGTCCATTCTACTATAAAAAATGCATGCAACCTGAATGAAAATGTTCTACATGTAGGATTTACAAACATACAAATTAGAACATGCTGTGCTTGTGTGACAGCATGTGTGTGTCCATTTGAACATGAGCCTGTGCATGTGTCTGATGAGCGAACTGGGATTTTTAAGTGTTTCTCTGCTCTTGATTTATTCAGACCCTTTTATCAGATCTCCGGGACAGAGGGACGGTGAAAGAGGGAGTGGAGGGGGAGAGGTTGGACATTTAATAACCAGCTGAAGGCGGTTGTCTTTTCCGTTTCAGTTAGGACTGGAGAAATATGGAAAGGTGACAGGAGGTGGGATTCTTACCGAATGAGATGAAGATTCTGAGACTTTAATTGAGACGTTTGTTGTGGAATCGGTGGCTGAGTGCCGGCTGATGCTTAACAGAAGTTTCAGGATGCAACAGTAATTCCCAACCTAGGGGTTACCATTTAAATACGGGGTCTCGAGATAAACTCAAAAATACTAAATGCTTGGTAAACGGAACGTTTCGAGTATATCCTGCAGTACCTGCTTGAAGTGGGTTTAAAACCCTTCCTTCAAAAATGGCTCCCCATTTTATGGTTAAGGTTGGAAAATATTATGACCCTATATTTAGTTATTTTTCTTTGGTTTTAAATCATTTATTTTTTCATATTGAAAAGGGGTCACAAGAAAATTGGGAAGCCCCAGGGTCAAAAGGTCAGGTGTCCTAGCAAGTCGCAAAGGAATTTTTGTCAGTTGTGTTATTTCTGCTTGTGAGAAATACCCTCTGGAATCAGAGAACTAAATTAGCAACTTTTCGTGAGTAAAAATTTTTTCACAAGGAAATGGAGGCACAACGAGACATTAATGAAAAGGTAGGTCACTCACGTCTCGGTGATTTGCAACGACACTGATTGTTGTGCCTGAATGGAGAGTGTGCGATGCAGGAATGAAATAATGTTAATGTTAATTCATCCTGTTACTCATATTGAGGAGTGGAGGCAAGATGCCTGCTATCAGCATTTTACTGACGACTGTGACCGAGACTGCACTGAGTGAAATATGAACGCTGGGTTTGTCCTCTCATCTTCCTGCTTCAGCTGCAGTGGCAATCAACAAAGGGAGATAACCTAGAAGTTTAACATTTAAAAGAAATTAAAGGAGAGCGGCCCTAATATAGGACAGAACACAGATTGTTTTTAAGATTTTGGGTTACATTTTGGGTTGTTTTGACCGGGACAGCGGATGTGGTGCTGTCCAGTGAAAAATGTCATGCATGTGCCAATACGAGCAGCGAGTCGCCAAAACCAGTTGCTTTCAAACCAAAAAATTCATGGCTTACTGAGAAATGACAGTTATACACATATAAACAACACATTTGAAACCCAAAACAGGAGATTTAAAAATAGTTGATTGTTTGCAAAAATCCCAGAATGCATCTTTAAGTAGGTAAACCCATAACAACTGCAACACCAAGGGCGAAACACAGATTAAGCCTAGTCTAGGATTAAAAAAACTTGTTCAAAAGAAAACTCCACTGAGCTTGTTTTTTAGTCCTAGTTGAGCCTTAATCTGTGTCTGTGAAACTGGCCTCAAGAGTTTAAAACTTTTGAGCAAACCCATAGGAAATAATGTTTTGAGCAAACCCATAGGAAATAGTGTTTTGAGCAAACCCATAGGAAATTGTGTTTTGACCAAAACCATAGGAAATAATGTTTTGACCAAAACCATAGGAAATAATGTTTTGACCAAAACCATAGGAAATAATGTTTTGACCAAACCCATAGGAAATAATGTTTTGACCAAAACCATAGGAAATAATGTTTTGACCAAACCCATAGGAAATAATGTTTTGACCAAAACCATAGGAAATAATGTTTTGACCAAACCCATAGGAAATAATGTTTTGACCAAAACCATAGGAAATAATGTTTTGACCAAACCTATAGGAAATAGTGTTTTGACAATAACCATAGGAAACAATGTTTTGACCAGATTCTATAGGGAATAGTCTACAACATAAGTGCACGATTTGTTACAACCTGAAAAAATAAAATCAATATATTTAATGCAATATTTCTAGTTGACTGTAGCTGACCGTAAAATCCTGAGACAAAATCTCTAACGATCTGGGCTGCTCCTCAACAGGCCCCCCACTGTCTTCCCAGTGCATCACTTTGGACTGAAGCCCAGAGGGAACAGTATTCAATTTGAGACGCAGTCCTGCAGTTGGTCTTCGTAACCGACGCCTGGGGTCCAAATCGCCCCCACTATGCTGCTCTTCCCTCACAACAGAGGCAGGCCATCAGAAGTGATGCAGAGGAAACATCGCTCAGACAGCCTGCTGAGCAACAGGACTTATATGGCCAATTTTAGCAGAATCCTGAAATGAATCGGTGGAATAATAAATCCCTCTGCAGATGACAATAAGAGCAGAGGGTAGCCCTCTCTTCCTTTATCTCCACTCTCCCTCTGCCTCTTTCCCCCTTGCTCTCTGCCTTCCTCTATTTGTTCCACTCTTCCTATTCTCTATTTCCCTCTATTTGTTTGTGTGTCTCTCTTTCCCTACACACAACCTCTCTCTCGCTCACTCTATCTCTGCGCCTCCCTCTTCCTTCCTGCACTCTCTCATTTCTCTCACTGACTCTATCAATGTCTTTTTCTCTCTCCCCACACAATCTTCTCCCTGCCTCTGCCTCTGTTTCAGTGTCTTCTCTCCCTGTACTCGGCCTCTGTCTCCGTGTCTTCTCTCCCTGTACTTGGCCTCTGTCTCCGTGTCTTCTCTCCCTGTACTCAGCCTCTGTCTCAGTGTCTTCTCTCCCTGCCTGTCTGTCTCTCTCTCTTCATGTCTTCTCTCCCTGTACTATGAGGTCCAGTCGTGTGCCAGGGAAACAGCTGCTGTGTGACTGAGCACAACAGTCAGTGCGTGTCCCAAATTGGCCCCATCCCTAAGTGTGCACTACATTTAACCAGATGCTGGTCTGAATTTGTGCTCTGTCCAGGAAATAGGGCTCAGCGTGGGGGTAGAGCGGCTGGGTGGTGTACTGGAACATCAGGGTGGAGAGGCAGCTCCTCCCACCCTGCCTGGCCTCTTTAAATCTATGTGGGTGCATCCGCTGGCAATCATCCTGTCACACACACACACACACACACACACACACACACACACTCATACACTTCTCCCTGTCTGTCCCTCTGGCTCACTCGCTTTGTTTTATATTTTTTTCAGTTTCACCCAGAAAACAGGCACTAGCAAGGGGACCACACAACACATCTTCTATAGTCATCATCCTCTCTTAACACCATCCTCTCTAATTTTAAACCTATCTATTCATCATCCTCTCCAGGTCATCGTGTTCATCCTGTCTCATCCTTCATCATCCTCTGTAAATAATAAACTCCCTGATGAGCATCATCCTTGTCAGTCATCATGCTCATCCTGTCTCATCATCATCTAACTATGAACCTCTCTATTCATCATCCTCTCCAGTCATCGTGATCATCCTTACTTGTCATCATCCTCAGATACATTATCCTCCTTCCCTTTGTGGTTACTCATTTGCTTTATCGGTACAATGTCATGTTTTTGTTCTTTCTCTTGGTTTGCCTCTCCGTCTGCCCCACCCCCTCTCTCTTCTGTCTGTCTCACCCACCTCCCTTCATCTCTCTGCCCCAAGACACCTCTCCTCTCTGTCTTTCTCTTCAGCTCTCTGCATCTCTTTCCTCTCTGTCTCTTATCTCTATGCTGCAAGTCATCTCTCTGTCTCTCACCTTTCTCTCTTATCTCTATCTGTCCCTAGTCAACTCTCTACTCTCTCTCTCCATCCCTAGTTGTCTTTCTCCTCTCTGTCTCGCTCATCTCTCTCTTCATCTCTCTGCCCCTAATCATCTCCTCTTTGTCGCCCTCACATTCTATTCCAATCTATTCCAATCCAGTCTCTTTCTCCTTTGCTCCTGTCCCTCAGACTTTGTTCTTTTTATCTTTTTTTACATCCTTTTTACTCACTTCTTAGAGACAATCATCACCTCTTTACCAGTG
Source organism: Esox niger (assembly GCA_016801105.1). Classification (NCBI taxonomy): domain Eukaryota; kingdom Metazoa; phylum Chordata; class Actinopteri; order Esociformes; family Esocidae; genus Esox; species Esox niger. The sequence continues at coordinate 9,987 of JACXGJ010018437.1, forward strand.
AGTCAACCTCTCTCTGTATATTTAGCTCTGGAGCATCTGTGGATACACATCTAACTAACATAACAGCTATGTCCCTTGCTTGCTTTGTGGGATATAGGAAGAAGAAAAGAAAGAAGAAAAGAAAGAAAACAACATGGGAACCAGAGTCCCGCTGTGACCCTGAATGAAAAGCTGGAGGATGATGTGAGTGTACACCAGCATCATTAGCATAATGTATTTCTGTGTGTGTGTGTGTGTGTGTGTGTG
>JACXGJ010018438.1:0-10232 GCA_016801105.1 Esox niger
GGGCGTGACATGAAGCCGCAAAAGCTGCGCTACATTTAGAATTGATTGTGATTTATTAAGGGAAAAATGCGTAGGATGTGCGTGCGCACGGTTTTATAAATCCGAATATTTCTGTGCGTACGCACGTCCTATGTTTCATCCGTACGCCATTTCTGACGCAAATCCTACGCAAAGTTTTATAAATGAGGCCCCAGGTCATGGGAAAAGATTGATAGATGTATGATAAACTTGTGAGAGAAGTGGTAATTCCAGAGCTTGGACAGCTGTGAGAGAATCTTGTTGACATACTGCACTTCAATAATACTATTTACTGGCACAAGTTGAATGGTTCAAATAAACCCTATGACAAAACGGCCTCCCTGATGTCACGTCCTGGCTATGCCCCTAGCCATCTCTGCACTGGGCTGGGGCCACAGTAAGGACGGGACAAAGGAAGATGCCTCTAGGCATCTCTATGTGGTTGGGTCTCCCCAATTGGAGGCAGGTGTAGAGTGTCCCATTTATATGGAATGTTTGCCCACACTTAGTGTGGATCATTTTGGTTTGTGGCATGTTACCCAGTCACTGGAGCTGCTATTGTTTTGTTTTGTTTTGTTTTCTTTACTTTACATTAAAACATGGATTATAACCGCCTGTACGTCTCTGCGCCTGTGTCCTGCTACCAGCCATGTGACACCTGATCTGAATTCAAGTGTTCATTGTTTGATGATAGAGTTCTGTGCTAGTCTTGGATTATTTATAACGAACACCATGTTCGAACATAAAGATGCTCATAAGTCTATGTGGTACCAGAGCTCCCTTGGCTGAAGGATCTGAGGCCACATGTTTTGGACACTTGGGTAAAGAGAGGGGCGGAGCTGTCACCATCTGGTGCTGAGTTGGATTAGGGGGTGGGGAAAGACTCTGGACGGACAGACCAGGAAAGCCCAAATGTGTAGTGCGGGTGAACTGGCAAAGTCTGGAGGAGGCCCCCTTCTGAATGATCTTTAACTCACACCTCCGGCTGAGCTTTTTTGACATCCCTGTGAAGGTTTGGGGCATTCAAACTGAGTTGTGAATGTTCAAAGCTTCCATTGCCGAAGCCGCGGTGGGGAGTTGTGGTCTAACGGTCTTAGGTGCCTTAAGGGGGCGTTAACCCTTGAACACCTTGGTGAGCACCGGTGGTCAGGGAAGCCGTCCGACTGAAGAAGGAGGCCTTCCGGGATATGTTATCCCGGAGGACTCCGGAGGCAGTTGAAGAGTACCGGCGGACCCGAAGGGCTGCGACCTCTGCCGTGAAAGAGGCATAGCAGCGGGTGTGGGAGGAGTTCGGGGAAGCATTGGAGGACTTTCGGTTGGCACCAAGGTGTTTCTGGAAGACCGTCCGCCACCTCAGGAGGGGGAAACGGAGAACCATCCAAGCTGTGTACAGTAAGGATGGAACACTGTTGACCTCAACGGAGGAGGTAATTGGGGGATGGAAGGAACAATTTGAGGAACTCCAAAACTTCACTAACATGCCCTCTTCAGTAAAGGCAGAGCTGGAGGCTGATGGGGAAGCATTGTCAATCTCCTTGGCAGAAGTCACTTAGGTAGTTAAACAGCTCCACGGTGGCAAAGCTCTGGGGATTGACAGGATTTGTCCAGAAATGTTGATAGCTTTGGATGTGGAGGGGATGTCTTGGAGGACACGCCTCTTCAACATTGCGTGGGAGTCGGGGGCAGTGCTTAACCAGGCACAATCCAGATCCGCGGATTTGCGGAACTGTCGCATAGTGTATGTTTCTATTAATAGATTCTGAATTTATATAAATTTCCCTTACCGGTTAGCGGCTAATTCCAATGAAGTGATTGACGTAAGGTTTGTTGTCTTACGTGCATCACAGCCTACGACAGCAAAACACCAGGTTGCATTAAAATGGTGGCAGTTACGCACTCCATGTAATGGAGTTTAGTGCATCTGCTGTTCCTTAGTCTATTCTTTGTTGACCAATCGCTAACAACGTTTTGCTAGGTCATCTGATGCCTGGCTTCCAATAGCAATTCAGAAAAGTTCTCCCAGGGAATCACATGGGCTATGTCACGAGCTCAGATCCAAGTGGCTCCTCCTTACCCAAGCTGCAGACAATGGAGTATCAACAAAGACTTGCGTCGCGTTCATCACTGCATCGCTTTCATTCCGAAAAAGGACATTAAAGATCAACGTTTTAGACTAGATTTGAACAGGCAAAAGTATTTAGAATATGATAAAATGTATGGAAACAGTATCTGGATGCAATGAGTAATGGCCAGACAGCTCCAACAGCTCATAGACGTGTACCATCCACATATGAAGTAAGTACAATGCTATTTATGAACAATGGTATCCCACAGCATCGTTTGTATATAAAAAAATGATGTAAAAATAGTATTCTTTCGACATGGTATGAGGATGTTATTGGTTTTCTTGGAAAAACTTGGTCACTTGATTCAATAACTCATAATTTTCTATTTCCCAAGTGCAAAATACCGATCTCATGCTGCCCTCTAGTGGCCGTTAGGTGTATAACCGAAGGAATGTAATGTCTTTCTAAAAGATTTTATAAGGGTTTATTTCTAGGTAGAGGAACTTACTTTTTTTGGGGTGTCTATATTTTTGACCTTCTATTCATTATTTTATCAATTCATTTCAGCCTAAAACACTGTAATAACACTATAAAGGCATGGAAATATCAAAAAATAACTATCTCACAAAACATCATACACATTTGAAAAATAAATTAGCATACGCTAATGCAAAAATGTGTGTCGTCAAACTTTTTTTGCCATTCTATGGAATGGGGGTGCAAAATAGTGTGAAAAGGGGGGACCAGAGTATGAGTGCCAATTATAGAAGAATCACACTACTCAGCCTCCCTGGGAAAGTCTACTCAAAGGTGCTGGAAAGGAGGGTTCGGCAGATAGTCAAACCTCATTCCGTCCTGGTCATGGAACAACCGACCAGCTCTTTACTCTTGCAAAGATCCTGGACGGATCCTATGCCCATCCAGTCTACATGTGCTTTGTGGATCTGGAGAAGGCGTATGACCGGGTCTCCCGGGAGATACTCTGAGAGGTGCTGCGGGAGTATGGGGTGAGGAGGTCCCTTCTTAGGGCTATCCAATCCCTGTATGTCCAAAGTGAGAGCTGTGTTTGGGTTCTCCGTAGTACGTTGGACTCGTTCCAGGAGGGAGTTGGCCTCTGCCAGGGCTGTGCTTTGTCACCTAGCCTGTTAGTAACATATATGGACAGGATATCGAGGCGCAGTCAGGGTAGGGAGGGTTTACAGTTCGGTGGGCTGGGGATCTCATCGCTGCTTTTTGCAGATGATGAGGTCCTGATGGCATCATCGGTCTGCGACCTCCAGCACTCACTGGACTGGTTAACAGCTGAGTGCGAAGTGGTTGGGATGAGGATTAGCACCTCCAAATCTGAGGCCATCGTTCTCAGCAGGAAACTGATGGGAGTGCCTCCTCCGGGTAGGGAATAAGGCTTTATCCCAAGTAAAGGAGTTCAAGTATCTCAGGGTTTTATTCACAAGTGAGGAAAATATGGAGCTGGAGATTTGCCGGAGAACTGGAGCAGCAGGGGCTGTGTTGCATTCACTTTACCGCACCGTTGTAACGAAAAGAGAGCTGAGCCGGAATGCAAAGCTCTCAGTATACCGGTCAATTTTCATTCCTACCCTCACCTATGGTCAAGAAGACTGGGTCATGACTGAAAGAACTAGACCGTGGGTAAAAGCGGCTGAAACGAGTTTTTTCAGAAGGGTGGCTGGCGTCTCCCTTAGAGAGGTTGAGAAGCTCAGTAATCCGTGAGGAACTCTGAGTAGAGCTGCTGCCCCTTTGCAGTGAAAGGTGCCAGTTGAGGTGGTTCGGGCATCTGGTAAGGATGCCCCCAGGACGTCTCCCTAGGGAGGTGTTCCAGGCACGTCCATCTGGGAAGAGAGAAGTTTGGGGTCTCTTGCTGGAGCTGCTGCCCACGCGACCCGACAATAGATAAGCGGATAAAGATGAGAGGCACAAGTTGAAGTGCTCCAGAGAACTCTGAGAACACACCAAACAGTAATTCACTATGGAGGTTTTGAAGACTAGCTCCAGAAAAACAGATCAACCAAAACTTTTTTAAACATTGCACTTTTCCTTGGCATTTGTTTCCACACCGTTAGCTGTCCCTTGTGGGATATATCCTCATTAACTTTGAAGGAAACAGTGACAACCTCCATCCTTGGTTTAGGTAATGGCTGCTTCCAAAATAATCATCAGTTTGCATTAACTATCAGTAATCACACATGGAGGGATATTTGAGAACTCGGTAAGGTGCGGGGACGCAAGACATCTAAATGTTGCCACCCCCAAAAAAACATAGAGTATAATCTTTTAAAGATGGTACTAATAATTTTCTCCCAATGAATGTGATTATTTAGTTCAAGTAAATACAGTAAATTCTGACTTTCTTTGTACTAGCTAACAACACCTGACACTATTGTCCAACTGCCCCTTTCTTTTGTGATGTAACTGATACAAATTATTCAAACAAACACAACTTTAGAAAGAAAAATCTATTTATGTTGCACTTAACGTTGGATGAACAAATAGAGTATACTGCAAAAAAGTTATGTTGGCTAGCATAACTTACTTGGCCCAACGTCTTTGTTCAATAAAACTGGTGATACCATTTTGGACAACAGTAAAGACATTTTAATCAGAACAGAAACTGCCCATTTTACAAATAATTAAAATAATTAATAGAACACAAGCCAATATGAATGCTTTATTCTTCATTGGGTTACTTACTTTTCAAATGGTGAAGAATTGTGAAATCATGAAGATAAGAAAAATTAACAACTATTTGAAACAATTAATATTATTGAACTGACAAAATACAATCACACAAGCAAAGATGGACACTTTGCTCTTCCCTGTTGTCAGAAATGAGTCTGAGTGGTCTTTAATTGTATCTTCACCTTCCTCTGCCGTTGGACTCGTTGCTGTAACTGGACATGGACAATTAAAACCAGTATTAACCAATGTCAACCTTTTGATTCAATTTATTTAGAATTTATTTATATCACTTTTACAATTTTGTCAAATATCTTGTTAATTCATTACTTGTGGAACTCATAGTAAAAATCTTTATATTTGAGTACTTATGAGGTGAGACAGTATTCATCTATGTTGGAAAACATTTACCAACCAAGCTAGTTAGTCGTTGACTTACTTTACTGTAGCTTGCTAATGTTTGAGCTAACGTTAGTTGGCTTCTTAGACAGTACTCTAATTCAATGGGAACCACCAAAGTTATTTTAGATATATGACAGATATTTATCGATCTGCTTTCTAAATAAGTTAAATATGCTTATCTGAGATTCCTTGTCTAGAAATTATGTAGGCTTAACGAACCTAACTGACATTTGTTTAGCAATGTCGTACAGTATTGTTTGCTAGCTTCAGTAGCTTGTTTGCCAGGTATACCTTAAAAGAAAACTTGCGCTACCTGCAGTTTTTAGCTAGATATATTACCGTACTATAATATAGCCTACACGACTAAATTACAAAATCACAAAATTGGAAAATTGCTCAATTAAAAAACGAAATTATGTTTATTTTGACAGTTTTTGAGTACCTTTGATTTTGCCGTAATATACTACTTTTTTTTTTTTTTTTACTAAACCAATGTTTTGTATCTTTTTTCAGCACAAAATCACCTATATGACCTGACAATTCGTTTTTCACTTTTACATACTGTATCAACATATTGGACCCAAAAAAACACAAAATCCGATTAGAAATATGACAGCTTTTTTACCATAAAATACACAAACATGCTCAACCAAGCATTGTAAAAGGTTTCAAATGTAAACACAAGTTGCAAATGTTAACATATAAAGGTAAAGTTGAGATATAATCAAGCAATATACAACTATTTACAAAAAAGCTGGGTAGCCATAGGCGTTTCTTTCTTTTTAGCTTTGACACTCTTCAAAACAGTTAATGTATGCAATTATAGAGAGAGCTACATTACAGGCCCAGCATTCCCTGAGTATGAGGTGTTCCCAAATAGTGCAAATTTAACATAAAAAAGGAAACATTTAGATAAAATCAAGCTATATTCAGCAAAAAGCAGGTGTGGCAATAGGCTTTTAATTTTTTTTTTATCTGTGAAATTCTTCAAAACACTATGTACAATTAGACAGAGAGCTACATTACAGGGTTTTCATTCCTTGAGTATGACGGCATAGTGTGTTACTAATGGTTTTCTTTGAGACTGTGGTCCCAGCTCTCTTCAGGTCTTTGATCATGTCCTGTTCTGGGCTGATCCCTCACCTTCCTCATAATCATTAATGCCCCATGAGGTGAGATCTTGCATGGAGCCCCAGACCGAGGGAGATTGACCGTCATTTTGAACTTCTTCCATTTTCTAATAATTGCGCCAAAAGTTGTTGCCCTCTCACCAAGCTGCTTGCTTATTGTCCTGTAGCCCATCCCAGCCTTGTGCAGGTCTACAATTTTAACCCTGATGTCCTTACCCATCTCTCTGGTCTTGGCCATTGTGGAGAGGTTGGAGTCTGTTTGATTGAGTGTGTAGACAGGTGTATTTTATACAGGTAATGAGTTCAAACAGTTACAGTTAAAATAGGTAATGAGTGGAGAATATGAGGGCCTCTTAAAGAGAAAAACTAACAGGTCTGTGAGAGCTGGAATTCTTACTGGTTGGCAGGTGATTAAATACTTATGTCACCAAATGAATTATTTAAAAATCATACAATGTGATTTTCTGGATTTTTGTTTTAGATTCCGTCTCACAGTTGAAGTGTACCTATGGTAAAAACCTCTACAGACCTCTACATGCTTTGTAAGTAGGAAAACCTGCAAAATCAGCAGTGTATCAAATACTTGTTCTCCCTACTGTATATTTGTTTATCTGTGCCACTCCTCAAAAACAGTTTATGTCAACAATGAGACATCACAGGCCTTGAATTTCCATTGTGTGAGGTTCCTTTTCTTCTCCACTTGGTGGCAACATTGGCAGGACCAGCGGCCTTGTGTGGCTTTCTCTTTTACATCTGTGGCAACAGCAACATGGTCAGTGCTCCTTTGGATGGGAACTCCAGTCTTGTCCACTCCACACAGCTGGGACACCAGTTCTACCAGAAAGTAGAACATGTTGTGTGTTGGTAATCTCACAGTGCCGGATGTAGGCATTGGTTGTAGCATTGTCCACAAAGTGCAGCAACAGGTTACGGTACCAGTGAGCAGTTCTGCGGTGGGTGGAGTGATATTGGAGAAGCTAGTGTGACAGGTCAACCCCTCCCATGTTCTTGTTGTAGGTGATGATGGGGGTAGGGCATGGAATGTCTTTTACTGCCCAGTGTCTATCTCAACCCTTCACGCTCCTCTTGACAGCCTCACCAAAAACCGCAGGATAGATTGTGGATTACAGTGACACCTCGCGTGTGTCCATCCACACTAAGGGGTCCTCTCTGATCCATCTCACGGTGCCTCTCTTGGATTTTTTTGTTGAGGGGATTTGCTCTGTCACTAGAACACCATTTCTTGTTGTCCCTATAGGTACCACAGTCTCCAAACTTCATGCTAGTCAAACCAAGAAATAGGTTGGGGCATGTGTAGAAGTTGTCCATATAAATATGATGTACATGTTGAAGTTGATGGTGTAGCCATTCTTGACTCTGCCAACACGAATAGCTTGATCCCCCATTTTGTTGGTTTGTCCTTCATATATTGGGTCATGCCAGTTTTCGCTTTAGTTGCCACCATCCTCTCATCGATTGCCATTTTAATATCTATCTTATTCCAAGTCCCATTCTCCTTTCTCATTCTCAGAAGCCCCACCATTTCGCTTTGTCTTTCTTGTTCCTCCAACTCATTGCTTTTTTAAATTTCCTAATTTCCCATCACTGTCTCCCTCTCTTTGTTTCATGAGAGAATTCATATTTATTTCTTCAGTTAATACTTTTTCCTGTTTGACCAAACTATTTGTCCAGCTTAAGTCATTCCTACACTTTGTCTAATTTATAGACTCTAGTAATTTTTATTGAGTATATGCCAACTACCTGCTGATTTCAAATGAATTCATATTAGAAATGGCTTCGCATACACATTTCTGACTCACCAGCACAGTGGATTAAGTCTTGCACTGAAATTGATCCAGTCTATTCTATGCAAATTCCAACCAATTACAGATCCAAGAATTAGGCTATAATCAGATACAGTTTAAGAAGTAGTCTATAGTCACTAAAGATATATGGAATTAAATTGGTGTAGTGTTTCTTGTCTATGGTTCTTTAACTTGTTCTTTAACATCACTCCTGTTCTTAAATCTTTGCATTGGCTTCCGGTCAGTTACAGAATAGACTTTAAAGTGGTGCTTTTAGTTTATAAATCTCTGAATGGTTTAGGACTCAAATACATTTCTGATATGTTTGAAGAATATAAACCGAGCAGGGCTCTAAGATCCATGAACTCAGGTCAGCTAGTAGAGCCCAGAGTCCAAACTAAACATGGAGAAGCTGCGTTTAGCAGTTATGCTGTACACAACTGGAATAAACCAGAAGATCTTAGACGTTCACCAAATGTGTCCATTTTTAAATCCAGACTAAAAACACTACTCTTTGCACGTCCCTATGACTGAGCTCTCAAACGCAACCCCACTGTGAGCCTGTTTTTATAACAGCACTGTTTAGTATTACAGTTTTTCTAGCTTCCTTTGTTTTATATTTTATTTCTATTGTATTATTCTGTGTTATAGTTCTTCTAGCTTTCTGTTTTATATTTTATCTCAATTCTATTATCCTATGTTTTATTATTTATGCTGTTTTTATATTTCTCTTCTTAATTTATTGTGTTATTAAATGTACATCCTGCTATATTTCACCAACTGTAATGCAAGTTCTGGTGGTATCAGAGGAATAACCTCTGTGTAAACTGTTTCTGATTTTATTGCATTATTTCTATTTTCACTGTAAAGCAAATTGAATTGCTTCTATGTATGAATTGTGCTATATAAATAAACTTGCTTGCTTGTTATCCAGCCTAATAATTAGGTCATTATGAGATAGGTATTGTGGCTTGAATTCTGTGTTGTGACATAGAATCTGAATAAAAAATGTTAGAATTAAGGCTCATTATTGACTATGGGAGATAATAGGTACAATAGTAACTATTATTTTAAAGAAATGAACACAGTGATTGCATGTGTTTGCTATACCTGTGGTTTGCACCACGGCTGTGACGTTGAACATGAGAACACTATTTAGAAATGTAAAAATATTGTTGGCATTATTTTAACAATACCATTTTTACATAATGTAATAGATGTAGGTGCTTTAGATACAGTTTGTTTTATTGTCTATCATTGAAGATAGTATGTTCTTGATGACCTTTCTGTACCACTTGTCAAAATTCAGTTATTTAGGTGTTGGTGTCACGACTCCCTCCTCTCCTTGTTGGGGCAGGCTTTGACATCTGTTGTCACTGGCCTTTTAGCCACTACCATTCCTCCTTCCCTCATTCCATTAGTCTTGCTTTCACACACACCTGATTCATATCCCCTCATTAGTCTCTGTACATATACATCTTCACTATATGCATTTATGTGGGACTGTATTGGTTTATGCACTCCTGTGGATGGCTATTCCAGACGATTAAACCATTTCTTTGGTTCACATTACCCTGCACTTGGCTTTTACCTCTTTACACACCACATTAGGGTCAGGTAGCCAAACCAAAATCACAGGTCTGAATGTGACTAATCTGGGTTTGGCAAAACACTTAACCCTCACTGCTCCGATGACTCTATCTAGATACAAGTTTGTTCTCTTCAAACTAAATGATAATAAAATTAGCAATTTTGCAGGTAATTTCGACATGTTGTCTGATCGTTCTGTATTGACCATTGCTCTATTGGAGGCATGTGCTCAGCTGGTCTAACATTACACAGCAGTGCATAGTATACCAAGCAGGTCACACTAGGATCTTCTTACAGAGCCAGTTGGCTGTAACTCCCTAGTAGCAGGATATTTGTCATGTCCTGGCTATGCCCCTAGCCATCTTTGCGCTGGCTGGGGTCATAGTCAGGACATGGCCAAAAGAGGTGGCTCTAGCCACCTCTATGTGCTTTGGTTTCCCCAATTGGAGGCAGGTGTTCGTTATTGCCTCCAATTGGGGAACCTATTTATGTTGAGTGTTTTACCACAGTGGTGTGGTTTATTTTGG
>JACXGJ010018439.1:0-10313 GCA_016801105.1 Esox niger
GTAAAGCTGAGAATAGAGTGGCTGAGCAGGGAGGATGTGCAGATGTGTAAAGCTGAGAATAGACTGGCTGAGCAGGGAGGATGTGCAGATGTGTAAAGCTGAGAATAGAGTGGCTGAGCAGGGAGGATGTGCAGATGTGTAAAGATGAGAATAGAGTGGCTGAGCAGGGAGGACGTGCAGATGTGTAAAGCTGAGAATAGAGTGGCTGAGCAGGGAGGAGGGGATGGAGCGAGTGATGCCTGTTACATGTCTGGAGCTGCTTCCAGCAGCGTATGGAGGTGATGATGCACTACAGCTGCTTCTGTCGAGCATTACAATAGATTACAATGACCTTGCAGAAGCACCACCGTAGTTCAACTGCACCCAATGTATCCTCCGGTGATAGAGACAAGCAGTAGATCATATCACATTTCACACTGACTGGCTGTTACTGACGTCAAAAGCAAATCCTGAGACATTCAGGGAGAATACATTAAGATGCCTCTACAGTAGTGTGATGTGTCGCGTTACTTTAAGAGCAGGGGAAATGAATGCATGACTCACACAACATCTAAAAGATGATACAATCCTAGATTCGTATAATTACATGCATTCCGACTACAGAATAATAAAGAGATGGATACACAGAAGGTGCTGCATATTATTCAGGAATTATATCCCCCTCTATAAAACTATATTGCCCTGCGTGACAAAGGACATTGACCTCATCTTTCATATTGGTTGGTGCATTAGAGGATTTTGAAAGAGCTGATTGTCATGGTATGGGCTAGTTTATATCAGGTGATACGTTTGACCAGCCAAACAATGAAGCACCATTTTGCTTTGGGGTTATGCAAGATTGAAACTTTTGCACCGGTACTACGATGAAGAATAACATCGGTCACCTCCGTCTCTCTACCCATCTCCCAAATGTGTTGCATGAAAAAGACCAGTCTACTCTAAACTCAAATGTATCACTCTTGGACAACATTGCCACAGGCCAAACACACTAGAAGGATTATTGTGCTAAAGTACACAGCAGAGCTATGCTGAGAATGTAGAGCAGCTTCTAGAGTTCCAATGTGGATTATAGAGCCATCATCTAGTGATCCAACGTGGATTGTAGAGCCATCATCTAGTGTTCCAACGTGGATTGTAGAGCCATCATCTAGAGTTCCAACGTGGATTGTAGAGCCATCATCTAGTGTTCCAACGTGGATTGTAGAGCCATCATCTAGTGTTCCAACGTGGATTGTAGAGCCATCATCTAGAGTTCCAACGTGGATTGTAGAGCCATCATCTAGTGTTCCAACGTGGATTGTAGAGCCATCATCTAGTGTTCCAACGTGGATTGTAGAGCCATCATCTAGTGTTCCAACGTGGATTGTAGAGCCATCATCTAGTGTTCCAACGTGGATTGTAGAGCCATCATCTAGTGTTCCAACGTGGATTGTAGAGCCATCATCTAGAGTTCCAACGTGGATTGTAGAGCCATCATCTAGTGATCCAACGTGGATTGTAGAGCCATCATCTAGTGTTCCAACATGGATTGTAGAGCCATCATCTAGTGATCCAACGTGGATTGTAGAGCCATCATCTAGAGTTCCAACATGGATTGTAGAGCCATCATCTAGTGTTCCAACGTGGATTGTAGAGCCATCATCTAGTGTTCCAACGTGGATTGTAGAGCCATCATCTAGAGTTCCAACATGGATTGTAGAGCCATCATCTAGTGATCCAACGTGGATTGTAGAGCCATCCTCTAGTGTTCCAACATGGATTGTAGAGCCATCATCTAGTGATACAACTTGGAATGTAAAGGAGCTTCTAGTGTTCCAACTTGGATCTTTAATGTGTTCTGCTCTCTCTGCATTCAGAATGTTAATCAGAAACAGCCTGGGTTCATTCCTACATTGTTTTCACCAGAAATTCAAGACATTCCCAACCAGGAGGACTGACAGGTTGGAAGCAACTCTCCTCTGCAGAACACTGACAGGAAATATTGCTACATTGCTAATCCATCTTAGCTGACCTTCCTAAAGCTTTAGTTGGGCCAGAATGACTGACTGTACATCTTGCTAACGATTGAATTAATATTCAGTTGAACATTATCTGATCTCTGACTTTGTATATTTGTTTCGTTGTTATTTAAAGGAACGTACATGGGTCACAGACAAGGTATATAAGGGAGTGTGAGGTAAATGGTAGGACACAATGAGAGCTGCTTTCTTTGGTGTAGTTGACTGAGAGAATAGGGTAGACAGTGAGGATATGCGATATGAGAAAATGGGTAACACTTTATTCTGCAATACTTAAAGAAAATGTCTTCAAACAGAAAGCAAGTTTTCCCTGGAGGAAAAAGTATTGTGACTGGTTAATTGCACCAACTATTCAGATGACCCGAAAAAGGTCCAATAAACCTGACTAGAATGTCCGGGTGAATAAGAGCTGACAACGACTTAGCTGTGTGATGATATAGAACTGTCATCGCCTGGACCTGGTACTCACACAATCCTTCCAAGAAAAACTGAGGCCATGGTGTAAAGTATCCATCCAAGTGTCTCTCCAGAACTCTGGTGGATTAGTTACAGACCACAACCTTTTGTAGCGTGATTCCCATGCTGGATCCACTGGGGAAAAAGTCTTTGTGGGTTATAATGATATTTGGGTTGAAAAGGAATGTCTCCTGGGAAGGAGCGGAGGAGACGGTACCATAGCAGTGGTCAAGGCAACACACTAAACACAGGGACACAACACTGGTGGTTATTATACTATATGGTGTTAAGGTTCAAGTGTTAGGTGTTAGGGAGTCATCGACATTAAACAGCAGAACACATCCCTCACGGTGCGCATCATGGATGCCGTCAGGATAACGTCAATCTCAAGGGAATTTTCCTGTTTAATAAAGGTGAAATCTATGAATACTGAGGAATGTCCCATGATGCAATACTTACAGATGTTAAATATTCACCAACTAACAGGCCCACACATGCATATCCCCATTCGCGCGCGCACACAGCAGCCTGCCCATGCATTCGACTGATAGATTTAAGTGCCCTCACACTGTCGGAAGCTAAAAAGGTTAACCGGTGAACATCCTCAAAATTGCCATCTGGTGTTTGTAGTGGTCTCACATTAAAACCAAATGTCAACATGGAGGGGCTCAGAATGTAATCTATTAAACAGGGTTCCAGAGTTTATATGCCTTAATTATGGACATAAATATCCTAATGAATCAAAGTGCTCCGGATGAGTGTAAAATGAGAGAAAAAAACTAACACAGGGGTGAGTGTTTGGTGTGTCACTGACAGACAAGGGGAGAGATGTTTCAAGAAAAGTGATCTTGATCTCTGGCACTATTCTGACTGCTGTCATAATTCACAACTGCTATTCTGTGAGAACAAGTAGGCCATGCATGCCGTTTCAGTGCACAGCAACAGTAACCATAACTGGTAGAGTATAAGTGGCTCGTTTAATGGGATGGGGGAGGACAGGCTGACGCAAAGGCTTGCTCAAGGTCAAATGAAAGTCAGAAAAACTGACAGACAGAAAATGTGTTTTTGTGTAGGAAGCCTGGGCACGGGCCAAGCCCCAGTCCCGCTTTATAAACATCCAGCTCACTCTGACATCTACGAGAATGAAACATGAAACCACCACACTCGCACGTTGGTTTAAAGTCCTTGTTGGGACCAGATAGAGTACTAGTTATTTACCCCCCCAACACACACACACACACACACACACACACACACACACACGCAACCCAAGGGATGATAACACATCAACTAGAAAATAAGGTAAGTGAGTGACAGAGCAAAGGGCCTCGGTACTCTGCTAACCTTTACGTTGTGACACCTCACCTAGAGGAACAGACATCTAGAGCAGAGCAAACCAGGAGCATGAAGTGGGACAGAGCAGCACTGACTGCTCATCCACAGTACGACAAACACTCACACTGAAACACACAGCCACTCTGTACAGTAATTCCATAACATCATCAAATGTATCTGTTTTACAGAAAGCAACCAAAGTGATCAAGGTGTTGTGTTTTTAATACAGCCTACTTTGAGGGCGGTGTGGTATGTGTGTTGGCATTTAAGTAATTACAGTGCTATGGTACCAGAGCCAAGTGGCCATGTTTACTGTTCATTTACTGGCATAAACCACTTCGTAGAGGAAAGGATTGCATCCAAACACTAAACCAGATTCGCCTGTAGACCCATTCACATATGAATGTTACCTTTAACAACACAGGATACTACATAGAAACAAGAAAAGATGTTAGCCAGAGACTAAAGTAACAGCCACATGAAAACATGTTTCTGTTCTCTTACTTTTAGTGAAAAGTAAACACATCCAGACTGAAGACTGCTCTCTGTTACCAGGCAGGTAATCTCATATAACTGAGGAGATAGAGGATTGTTCTCTCCACACACCCTCTTTCCAGTAATGTGATTTAATGTGACATTACAGCTGAAAAGCTAACAAGAAAAGACCAAATGGGAGGGCTGGAATATGGAAAGTTAGGCATGTCATTAAACAGAGAA
Source organism: Esox niger (assembly GCA_016801105.1). Classification (NCBI taxonomy): domain Eukaryota; kingdom Metazoa; phylum Chordata; class Actinopteri; order Esociformes; family Esocidae; genus Esox; species Esox niger. The sequence continues at coordinate 4,527 of JACXGJ010018439.1, forward strand.
AGTTGTTCTCAAATGTTCACGCATAAACTTTCTGAGACATGACACCCTGTTTTTAATTACCCTGTACTGAACAATCAATTTGACCAAAAGAGAAGTAATTCAACACTCAATGAAACCGAGAATCCTCTTAAATGCATGTGATGGAACACTAAGCTGCCATGTGGCAACACAAACACACATCTTAGTTTTTCTGTCTTAGTGAAGACCGACAATATAAAAGCATTAAAACAAATATTTTCCCCAACCATAACCCTTACCTAAAACTAATTCTAACCCTAATTCTAAACCTAACCCTAAACAACTTCACAAGCCTGACAAAGCATTTCAACGTGAGCAAAGGCCAAATGTCCTAACTTTGCATGACTTTCCCAGATTTAGTTTTGTAGTAAAGATCTTGGTAAAACCTAATCATTAACTCAAAACTTTCCCATGACATTACCTCATATACTGTCACAAGTTTTCATAGTCAGTCCACAGTAATTACTTCAGAAATTATAGTGTTTAGTGCTGGGAATATAGTGTTTATGTGCTCATCCACCCACAGTAGATTATCCTAACATAACACACCCATAAGCAGCAGTCTGCAAAATATATACTGTTCAGAACCCAGTTCACATATTCAAACCATATACAACCCATTCAATCTAACACAGCTCAAGTATTCAAATCATATGCCATTCATAACAGAGTCAGTTTAACAAAGTACACTTATTCAAGTACAGTCAGAGGTCAAAATAACCTATTTATCCAAAATAGAGTAACCAACTTAGAGGCTAGAGGTTGATCGATTTTGATTTTTCAAGGACGGTACCAAATATTAAGATATTAATACTGAATAAATAATCAGGACATGTAGTTCCCTAACTTATTACATCGATAAAATAAATTGTACATCTTTATTGTTCCCCATTAATGACCAGTCATTAGTATTGGTGCAGAAAGACAGGAGTGCAGGTCATGGATACCTCCTATACTTAATAACACTTATTAATCAATAGAAGTTTGAATAAAGCAATGATAAATGCCCAAAGTCTACAGACTGGCTATTCCTTGATTATTATGGCATACGCGTCAGGTTAATCTTGGGAACTCAGGTTTGAGTCACAAAAAGTGATGCAGCCCGAACCGCTTCCACAGAGACCTTGGTAACATAAAGACCTTTGTAACCTAGAGACCTTGGTAACCTAGAGACCTAGGTAACATAGAGACCTTGGTAACCTAGAGACCTTGGTAACCTAGAGACCTTGGTAACCTAGAGACCTTGGTAACCTAGAGACCTTGGTAACCTAGAGACCTTGGTAACCTAGAGACCTTGGTAACCTAGAGACCTTGGTAACATAGAGACCTTGGTAACATAGAGACCTTGGTAACATAGAGACCTTGGTAACTAGTGTCTCGTGTAGAGCATGTGGGGAACACACAGGGTATCAAACCTACCTAAGTTGCTCTGGATAAAGGTGTCAGCTAAAATGTAAATGTAACCCAAAATGTTAATGTACCCTACTGTAGAGGCATTGGTAATTAACATAGCAACATTGGTATCCTAGAGACCTTGATAACCTAGATACCTTCATAATCAACATAATGACCTTAGTAATCAACATAGAGACCTTGGTAACCTAGAGACCTTGGTAACCTAGAGACCTTGGTAACTTAGAGACCTTGGTAACATAGAGACCTTGGTAACTAGTGTCTCGTGTAGAGCATGTGGGGAACACACAGGGTATCAAACCTACCTAAGTTGCTCTGGATAAAGGTGTCAGCTAAAATGTAAATGTAACCCAAAATGTTAATGTACCCTACTGTAGAAGCATTGGTAATTAACATAGCGACATTGGTATCCTAGAGACCTTGATAACCTAGATACCTTCATAATCAACATAATGACCTTAGTAATCAACATAGAGACCACAGTAACATAGAGACCTTGGTAATCTACATAGAAACCTTGGTATTCTACATAAAGCTCTGGAAAGAAATTAAGAGAACACTCCGAATTTTTCTTAAAATCAGCGTCTCTACATGTGTGGCAGCCATTCCATTCCAGTGTCTGTTAAACTCCAACACAGACACACCTCATTTTACTTAACGAGGCACTGATTAGGTGATTACCTGAACCAAATCTAATTTAATGAGGAAAAGTATAAAAAACCCTTTTGTGGTCATCACTACTCTCGTGCAATAAGACCAGCTGGATAGCAAAAACAGTGCAAGTAGAACCTCAAAGGTAATTTTAATTAAAAATAACTATTTAGCATGACAAAAGAGTTGAAAAGAAAAGCTTAGAGTGAGGAAAAGAAGGGTTCGATTTTGGCTTTACTGGCAGAGGGATACAATAAGTGTCAGGCTGCCTCCATCCTGAAGATTTCAAAGACGGCATAAGAACAAGGTCAAGAAAAGACATTGGGGACAACAAAGCTAAAGACTGACAGAGGGCAAAAACTACTGTCCACTGACTGAGATGATCGTCAATTCATTCAAATGTCACTCAACAACTGTAGGATGACATCATGTGACCTACAAAATAATGGCAGACAGCGGCTGGGGTGAAGTGCACGGCAAGGACAGTTCGAAACAGGCTCCTTGGGGCAGGGCTGAAGTCGAGCAAAGCTTGAAAAAGGCCATTCATCAATGAGAGGCAAAGAAGAGCCAGGCTGAAGTTTGCAAAAGACTATAAGGATTGGACATTGAGGAATGGAGTAAGGTCATCTCTGATTTTTCACATTTTCAGATTTGACCAACACCTGGTCGTCTAATGCTTAGACGGAGTCCTGGAAAGGCCTACAAGCCACAGTGTCTCGCACCCACTGTTAAATTTGGATTGGTGGTGATCTGGGGATGCATCAGCAGGGCTGGAATCGGGCAGACTTGAATCTTTTTTTGTTATTTTGACCAGCTGTTATTATCTACCAATACATTCCCTAAATGACAATATTTTCATTTGGAATTTGGGAGTAACGTTGTCAGTAGTACCAAAAAAGAATAAAACTGATAATTGTGCAGTGGTCTCTTAATATTTTCCAGAGCTGTAGATACGGTAACCTAGAGACCTTGCTAATCTACATAAAGACCTTGGTAACCTAGAGACCTCGGTAACCTAGAGACCTTGCTAACCTACATATAGAAATTGGTTAGAAGCATAGACAATTGACCTACACATAGATATTAATAGAGACCTTGGTAAATGTCTCAGCCGTGTTAGTGACAGGAAGCGGATAGTTCGATTGAACAATCATAAGTCACAAATCAGTCCAGTCCATAACTGGTACATTTCCTACTACAAGGCAGAGAAAGTTGACAGGTCTCTGTAGCCTGCGGCTCCTCATGTCATTAAATAACATTACGTAAGAGAGAGAGACAGAGGTCATGGTGCCATGTCAAAACCACTGACCACTCAGTCACAAGACATCAAGTTATTTACACATTAAGACTGCTTGTTTGAGCTAGGCGACTCAAACACTCCCTACAGGGTGTGGAAGCCTGGCAACATATAAAATATCAAATGCTTGGGAGAGAGATTCTCAGCTTTAAGTGATAGGCCTACTAAGATTGGAAAGCCTTAGCTGCTTTGACTTTAAGCATAGGGAGAAGCTTCTTTTGCATTTATATCTGATGACTTCAGAGTTATTAACACAACCTCAGAAACAGTTTGAGTCTGTCTGTTTGACCAATCACCAAGTCTAAACATTAGCTACTCATTAAAACTTGCGCCAGCAATCCAATGACTCCAAACCAAACCTCTACAGGCTCACATTGCCTCATCTTCTAACAGAGTCTAGATTCTAGAATATTCTACTACTATTCTACAAAGATTAGCCCATGTGAAGATTGTGTTAAGGATAGCAAGCAGATAAGAGCAACCAAGCGGCAGAGCAGACACTGATTAAATATTAAACATTTAGATATGATTGGAGGATTGCTTATCAATCACAGACTACCTTTCCTAATCACTGACTCCTGTTGGTGTCAGTCCACTGTAATCCAATAACTGAAGTCCGCAATCTGTGTTTTTAACCCAGATAACAGTTCGTTAACAGATATGCTTTGGATTTGTTGAATTTAGGATTAGGTTTATATTTTGGGTTAAGATTAGAGTTTGAGGGCAAAATCCTGGGATGAGTTTGAACAGTACCTCAGGAGTTTTTATTAATGAAGTAGTGTGGTGTGAGGAAAAACCCCTTAAAAAAGCTGCATTCTGCATGTTTTTGTTGTTAATGCCATTTAGAACATGTGAAAACAAACACTTTTTGAATAAAAAAAACTAAACAAGGGATAATCAAAATTGCTGTGGGACAGTAGAGAACAATGGTATTAATCTTTTCGGCTTCACCGACAAAGAAACTGCAGTTATTACTCTTACAGCCTACGTGGGCATATCATGATAAGAGTGATAAGATAACAGCTCAAACTTTCCTCTTTTCTGTTTATTTGCTTGATCTTATACCCAAAATGAAAAAACATAGTTAGCTGGATATTTTTTTGGAACAGTGTTCTTAGGCATAAATTTAGCTTTTCAGCAAAAACAACAGAGTTGGGTTTGGTCCAAAAAGAGGGATGGTCAAGCAGAAAAAACTACTGTCCACATTAGAGTATGGTGGTGGATGTGTGATTGTGTGTGCGTATTTTGGTCCAAAAGTCTGAGGAACCGGGGTTGGATAGATGGCTTCATGGACTTTCAGTTTCAAGGAAATTGCTGCAGAAAATCTGTCAAGCTCTACTCAGATCAACACATAAAAAAAATTATGGCATCGGCCATCTAAGTCCCCTGATCTAAACCCCATTAAAAATGTGTGGTGAGCTCAAGAGGAGAGTCCACAAGTGAGGACCAAAGCCCTGAAGTGATTCTGCATGGGTTAATGGTCACTGAGCCCTGGCTATGTTCTCCAACTTCATAAAATGTTACGCAGGGCTGTCGTGTCTGCAAGGCTAGGGTGCAAAACATGTTAAATGCAGAGCTACCTACTGAAAATAAGACAAAACATGTATATTTCTTCATAAAAAAATATTTTATTTTCACATAAATTAAAGGATTGATTTCTCACATTAGATAGATCAAGCTGAGGCTATTTCGTTTCATTGCTTTTATTGCAATCTTTCACCAAGGTGTATCAATACTTTTGGAGCAATGTGTATCTGATAACCTGTGTATGTAACCTATACAAGTTCATTTGATTGACTTTTTCTTTCTATAATCTTTGATCAGACATCAAACAGCACAGAACACAACACGGTTCTTTATCCTCAGCTTATCTGCTCCAGCTGCACACCAGTGACGGCGTTAACATCAACATGGCATCTCATCTAGTCATCAAATGATGGGCCAAACTGTAGGAGCCTCTCTTGGACTACAAAAGAATAATCTCACAGCAATCACCGAGTGGATTGAAAAAACGTTGGAACGCATGCGGTTTTAGTTGAAGAAGCATTGACAGACCCACAGAAAACCAACTGAAATGCTTTGTACTACTTCTAGGAGTGTGTACGTTGTCCTACCTTGGCCTCCTGACTGGTGAACACCTCAACGTCCACCATGCAGGCGATGACCACAGAGAGACCACTGTCCAGATTTCTGGAAGGCATTTTCACTGTGCTCCCCTGTGCAGCGCTCGGACAGACAAACTACAGCTAGAAGGTATGGTCCAGCCTGGAGCACCTGGCTCAGTGATTCTGTTCACGCTGGTGTGCCGTGGACTGAAGAGCCACTCATGCTGTGCGCCAGGTTGGCTTCTACTCTGTGCTGGCCGACTGAGGGAGCAGGAGAGAGGAAGCAGCCCCCCCCCCCCCCCC
>JACXGJ010018440.1:0-10230 GCA_016801105.1 Esox niger
GGGGGGGGGGGGGGGGGGGGGGGGGGGTCCGCAAGGGAACCAGACAAGCTGAATCATGTACCCCCAGTTGCATGCAGAAACACAAATTTCATTTCCCCCAAATGAATTCACACCCCTAGAAACAGAGACACAGTCGATACTGACTTGTCCACATCCTCCATTCCCTCACCATCAGAGAGGAAAAGTGGAGTGGCTTGAAATAAAGCCCCAAATGGCAACCTTATTCCCTATGAAGTACACAACTTTTGATGTCAACCCTATAGGCCATGATGAGGACAAGTGCACTACATAGGGTAATAGGGTGCCATGTGGGACTAGACAACAAGATGCATTCTGGGAAGGAAGCAGTAAGAGCTGAACAACTGGGCGGTAGAGGAGAGGAAGAGGTTATCTCACTGCTGATTTCCTCTTCTGGATTCACCTGAACTGTGTTCCAAAGAATACCCTTTATGAAGATCTACCCTCCTGTAGGTTTTAACTCCAACACCGTTCCTGGAGATCTGCCCTCCTGTAGGTTTTAACTCCAACCCCGTTCCGGGAGATCTGCTTTCCTGTAGGTTTTAACTCCAACCCCGTTCCGGGAGATCTGCCCTCCTGTAGGTTTAACTCCAACACCGTTCCTGGAGATCTGCCCTCCTGGAAAGTAGTTCTCCAGGAACGGTGTTGGAGTTAAACCTACAAGATGGTTGTTCTCCAGGAACAGGATTGGTCAGCTCTGCTTTAGGGCATCATCACACTAGGTCAAAGGTTAAACACTGTAAAGTTTCAGGGGGCTTCTGGGACACGACATGACTAATAACCAGGAGAAGGTAGGCCAGCAGACAACACAGTATTTCAAGGGTACCTACATAAGGTCTTCAATATGCATTCATAAGCCATACATAACACATTAGTACTACATTTAGACTTTAATTGCTTGCATACTGTTTGTGGACCTGTGGAAAAAGGGCCTGTTGCTTCAGCAAAAACCAACGGGGGTCCAAATAGATCAACAAATATTAACATTTTAGCAAGTCCTTATTATTGTACAGTACCCTTCAAACCAAATGTCGACAACCCCTCTCTTTGTACACAGCCGATATAACCATTATTCTACATCAGATATTAAAATCAGAGAGCACATCTTTTTCAGCATGCACTTGTTTTGGTCTCTGGGTTGTTTCACTGAAATAGCTGCACTTTATAAGAAGCCATCAGCAGCCTCTTTGGGCTCACCGTGTCGTTTGGTTTTCAAAAATATATTGCACAGTGTAGACAGTCCCACATTCGGATGTGTTTGTGCTACCTCCCACATTCGGATGTGCTTGCTGTGTCCTGGAAACAAGCAAACGCTTTGGCAACGAAAGACAAATTGATTCCTCCAGATTGCTGCCGAGTGCCAAGATGAAACTCCATCACACCAAATAAACGGGCTGCCATGCTGCTCCACCCCAGCACTCACAGTATGGCATTTGTGGACTGTTCTCTTCAAGCACAACAACCAAAAAATATTCCAGCCAAACTGATCCAAATTATCCGCAGCAGTCCTCCCAAAACTTGTATTTAGTTTATATATCCAATGGGAATAAACATAAACAGGGTTTTTAAAGGTTTGGATCAGGTTTCTTTAGGTTGGAAACCGCTCAACACCGTAGCATAACGCCCAGTAGATTTCTGCATAATACGTGGATTTAACGAAAACGCTTTACTCTCCCTTGTCGTTTTCTGGAGTCAATGAAAACAGTGCGATCCAAAGGAAAAAAAAACTTGCACGAGTAATCAATACACGCCAACATCCCACAAAGACCTGTCGCTCTAAGCCGACACGGGGCCCTCGTTGAGAGTCACGGCCACCGGCGCTGTTCACTGGAAAGGCCCGGAGCCGAAACTCTGTGAGCACTGGTGCTCCAACTGATCCAGCAGCCGGTCCACCGAATCCTCCTTGTTGTCCAGCTTCAGGTACTTGCGCCCACAGCCGGGGTCCAGCCGGGGCCAGCTGCAGTGCGTCGGCTCCTCTGCAGGGCCGAGCCCCAGGAGCGCCACGCAACCACCTCCAAACCCGGCCATGTCGACACACACATCTGAGCTGGGCTCCCTCCTCGCGGGCTCAGGCCGCGCCGCGAGCGGGTCCCCCCCAGGTCGCGTGTCCGAATCCGCCGGGCCCGCTCCAGCGCGGGGGCCAAGGTAGCCGTAGGGGTGGGGGTTAGTCCTGTAGCTCAGACTGTGGGAGCGCCTCGGCGGGGGAGCCGTGATCTCCAACCTCTCCCAGTTCTCCCCCCCCAGGGTGGACACTGACCCGGTGGACACCAGGCAGTTGTCGGGCTTAAAAAGGTGAGCGTGCCGGGTGTCCGGACTGGAATCCCCCACCCCCGGCTCGCAGTCATCGTCCCCCCGCGTGCTGAAGTCTGTGCTGCTGGAGTTGCAAGAGCCGGAGTGGCTGACGGGTGTGGTGGTTGTCCCCTGGTGGTGCAGGGCCTCCGTCCACAAAGTGTCCTGCTGGTACGGATGTTCAGCCCCCTCCGTGGCGCCCCGGCGACCCCCGCAGGTTTGCAGCAGGGGCTCGGAGTTTGCCAGCTGCTGGAGGCAGAGGATGTTGAGGTGGGCCGCCGGCAGGCTGCTCACCCACTGGTAGTGTCTGGACACGGAGTTGACCGCCGCCATGTCCGAGAGGTCAGCCGAGGGCACGGCCGCCGACACGGAGCAGAGGACGCTGCGCATCTGGGCCAGGAGCATCTTGGTCTCGCGGTCGCGGTTCTCATAGAGCACCGTGTTGGCGCAGATCAGAATGAACAGGCCCACGCCCATGATGACCGGGCCGAGGAGCTTCATGCGCTCGCTGTGAACCAGACCGACCCTGGCCGGGAGGCCCTTGGTTCCCTGGGGCTTGAGGACCGCGCCGCCTCCGACACCTCCAGCCCTGTCCGAAGAGCCGGAGCTCTTCTGTCCAGCTCCGAGCACCTGGGGGGACCGGTGTGTCCGGTAAGGCCAGTATCCCGCCACCGCCAGGGCAGTGCCCACCACCACCACCACCACGCCCAGCACGAGGAAGGCCCCCGGCATGGAGCGGATGCGGAGCTTGCCCTGGATCGGCCCCTCCTTCTTCTTCCGGCCGCGCAGGCTGAAGTGAGACATCCGATGGCGGGGGGGCGGGGAGCTTGGTGTGGGGCCCCCGGGGGGCACGGCCTTCTGGGTATTCATAGTGCTGTTGGGCCCAGCACCCTATCGGAACACTGTGGAAAGAGGGCAGAGATCTGAGCTACATAGAGGGCGGCTCTGTAACCTGTGCTGTGGTAAAATTGGACTGAATGAATCTAGTCCTGTTGTGAGTAATTCCCCCACCCGTTCTTTTAAGATTGTTTTGTTTCTCCTTCTTAGTCGTGCAGAGTTTGTTGTGACCTTGATCAGATGCACTTGCGTTTTATTCAACGTGTCTAAACAACGAGCTCAAATTAGCCATCTAAAAACCCTTGCCATGTTTACCATCATGTTCCTTTTTCCACACTCAATCAAGATACATTTCTAAAGATACATATGATTTCATTGTGGGAACATGATGTACATTAACATTAAATGTAAAGATTGGTATAAAAGTTCATGTTAATTTAGCTTTTCGTTGTGTGACAGAACCAAATGTCATCCTGTTGATGTATTTATTATCTCTCTAAATCTCCAACAGTAGAATCTGGCCTCAAATCCGACCTACTGCTCCGCTCATGTCAACATGTCAATAAAAAAATCACACAAAAAAGAGAGATTAAGGTATTTTGTCTGTAATCCTCGAATGGGAACATAAGCTCAAACTGTTCTTAAAAAACATTCTACATTGTTCATGAATCTTTAAATTTGAAAGATTAAAGATGGAAAAACAAAACCCTGAGACGTGTTGTTCAACATAATTGCTCACGTGACCCTGAACAACAGTGTGGTGAGATGAAAAAAACACCTTCAAACTCTCTGACTACGAGTCAGCAACTAAGCATGCAGTGATCAACTCCAAAATCAACTCTGTCATCTGTTTTACAGGGAACAGATGACAGTACACAGCGCTCAAAACAAATTAAAGTCTAATTGTAACTGTCACATGGGGAACGTCTTGTACACACTTGTGTACATATTATTACACAGACAACCAAATTTGGTTAATTAAAGATGTTTTGATGCGATCCAGGATTTATGATAAAACATGACCCCATTAAGTAGGTCCTTTGGTCTCCCGAATTACTTTAATTGGCAGTTAAGTTTTTTTAAATCAGTTGCTTTCAATTGTGATTATCACAGTACACTATATGCTTAAAACTTAACTGCATCCTCTTCACTGACTGTCTCCCTTGAGGAATGGCAATGAAGGCCATAATTGCTCAAAAACCTTTGTCATGATTACTGGCAGCTCTGCCTTTAGAACTTTGTGCACCTTCCCCTGGTCAACAAAAACAGCACTGAGTCTTCTATAAAGCTGTGATGTGGGAATCTGACAGCATGTATAAATGTGGACCCTTCAAAGTCCTACATTCTAGCTTGTGGACCCTCCTCTTCAGCTCACCCCACAGGGTCTATGGAACAGCCCAGACAACATCACATCACCCTACTTCACAGTCATTTTCTGCATGGACATCCTTTATGTATACCCACCCCTCCACTGGAATTTTGATTGTGGCCAAAAAGCTATATTTTTGTTTCATCTGACCATAAAAGCCAGTTCCAGTGATGTTTAGCAAACTCCAGGTGTTGATGTTTATATCACTGAAGGGAAAAAAGGCATCTAATTGGAGTTGAGTGGACTTGATGACCCCAAGATTTAACAAACTTTGGAAACGTTCTAACTTCGTGGTCACACGGGCTATGTCTCATACGCAGCTCTGAAACGTTGGAAACGTTCTAACTCTGTGGTCACACGGGCTATGTCTCATATGCAGCTCTGAAACGTTCTAACTCCGTGGTCACACGGGCTATGTCTCATACGCAGCTATGAAACGTTCTAACTTCGTGGTCACACAGGCTATGTCTCATACACAGCTCTGAAACTTTGGAAACGTTCTAACTCCATAGTCACACGTGCTATGTCTCATACGCAGCTCTGAAACGTTCTAACTCCGTGGTCACATGGGCTATGTCTCATACGCAGCTCGGAAACTTTTGAAACACAGTCAGGAAGACAGGTAATGCCCCAGATCAGATCATTTGGCTCAAGTTTATTAGTTACTTAGAGTGGTGATTAAGAAAAAAATTAGAGAACACGACCCAACTTCAAAGGTCCTGTGGTCTCCCCAATTGCTTTAATTGGACGTTACACTTTCTTATTTTAAGCAGTTTCTTGGAATTGAGATTGTTCACAACATACTGTGAAAGGCTCCCAGGTAAGTTCATGGCAGATCCAGTTAATGTAAACTCCTTAAATATTGCCCTTATTATGGAGATATAGCCATTAACTGCTAATCTATGAAGGTCAAAAACAGTTTATCTCATTTCATTTGTGTTTTCTAAGTGTCTCCGTGATCAAAGATGAATAAAGGCATTTGATATGCGTCTCATCTTTGAAATGTGTGTCAATTTATGCGTGAGTGATCTTTGGGAAGATGCAGTACAACTTCTGTATTTGGTGCATAATTAATTTGTACAAGTTTCAAAAATTGGGCCACATGTTTTTCAGAATAATATTTATTTCTTGATAAATTGTTTGTATTTCCTTTGAAGAATGTCACCAAAAATAACCAAATTCCCTCATATTTTGTAAGCTCATACTAATAGTCTTTCTGTTCACCTTCACCAAGAGGGGGCATGATACTGGAGGCGCTGTATATGTTGGCAGGGTATTTTCAAAATCCTTTTAACATTGCAGTTTCAGAATATGTCCATATAATTAACCCGTATGTGATGGGTTAGTAAATATACCTAGGCCTATTGATGTCCCCGCTAATAAAAAACAAAGTTTGAGCATTGGTCCTGGAAATATTAGCCTTTCCGGGCAAAGTTCGACAAAACACCAATGAAAGAATACAAAAAAGTTCACTGAGCTGTGCTGCTAAAAGTGGCTCCTACCACCCGTGATCCTAGTCAAGTGACTTTTTTTAAAGAGATCCAGACACCGCGTGCTGGAAATAGAAGGTTACACTCGGAATGTAAATGTTTTCAGCATTATTCCACTAAACACTGTCCACGCCTGCTCACTTCGTTACGCAGGTTTATTTTCGGCGAAAAAATAATCTAACAAAACGTCCCAGAAAAATAGAAATTGCATCACGCAGCCAGGTCCATGTAGCCGGTGGTCTCCCTAGATAACATTCCAATCTCTGCCAGTCCTTGTCATTGAAAGAGACTGATACTCAGGCTTAAATGAATTGGCCACTCGTCACGCGCTTGGAAGATGCTAAAGAGGTGAGCATGGAAAAACATCCATGCTATATAAATGGTCCGTCATAACTAACTATTCAACGGCTGGCGCAGGGCTACTCCACCCTGTTGCATGTTAAGTACAACACTGGTTTGTATCCTACCATGACTTGGTTTGAGTTATTTGACCTCTCTGGTCATGACAACCGTTGCGTTGTCTTCACAAGGCTTTTTTAATTATAAAACGGTCTTTTTGTGCTGAATATTTCCTGTACAACAGCCATTGTGCCAAAGTTGTTATAGATCAGCGGCGTTACGTGGCTACGCACAGGCCCAAGTCATCTACTATTGGCCACTGTCAGCTCAGATATAAGATCTTCCCCAGACTAAAGGGTTGGGGGTTTGAACCCCAGTCGCGTGATCTAGATAGCAAAAATCTAGTAACACGGCAGAATTAAATCAGCTATAGTCCGAGCCCCATATGAGAAGCACTCTAAAAGGGAGTAATTTATGATGTTTTGCAAACACTGTCTAAATGAGAGGCTCCCAGTACATACTAATCAAAATGCCCTGGGAATGGCTGCTTGGCGCAAGAACATTCCCCGTAAGGCCATTGATATGGTCATCATAAATGAGTGATGCAAACCAGACTTCACCTTTCATTAGCTAGCTTGTTTTTCCACTCCTGCTTTTAATGAGTCGGGAATGTGGAGTATGGCCAAATGCTGGCATTATAAGTCACAAGCAGTAAGCTTACAACATAACGCTGTAATACGACCAACCTCCTTGTTTGGATTCTAGATACATTAAGCTATATAATTAGCTAAAGTGCCTTCGGTCCCTAGGCAGTCACTTAGCCATGGAATGAGTCTTTGCGAGGGCAATCTGAATCCTCAAAATTAAAGTCACGTGATAGTTTCTGTATTTTAAATGTTATACTTTATTTCCCCACGGATATCGCCATAGGCAACACTTCTTTCTCAATCCTGTTTCACGTTTGAGGCACGACAAAAACATTTTTGATAAAGGCCATGATCATTAATTATGCAAAAGATGCCAACATAGTATAAAATGTTGGCATAACAATATGCATCGAGCAATGTGTGTCTATTATTATGTACGTAATATGCGTTAATTAGCCCATCAATAACTTAGAACTATGCTATTACGCGCGCTCCAAATCGACATTGCATTCCACTACCAATAACTGAGTATAATATCGTTTCTTTCGAATTGCCTTAGAGGAAAATGTTACATATCCTATTCAAACGCAGTAAATAGCGGATCTATATCGGTCGCGTCATACTACGGAACCAGTGGTCCATTCCTTTGGTTGTCTACTGATTGTTCGATATATTTCTTGTGTTCACATTACCATGTCTCATGAACACCTCTAGGTTTGAAAGCGAATTTTATTTTCATTTCGATATGAAACGTGAGAAATAATAGTTTAAATAGTACGCCTCAGACACTGAGGATAGTCTAACTTAAGATGTGCAGTATGACAAAAGAACATTCTGACCTTCCAGAAAAGGCTAAAATGTTTCAATGTGAATGGTGGGAAGTTGCCGCTCAAACCCAAAGATTCCGCAACACTTCAACAATCCTCTTTTTACCACCAGCTGGGTGATAGTGATAGCATTTGAAGGTTAACTGGGAAAGTTATAGCCTACTTGCCTTGGATGCCGTATACTTCGTTGGTATTCATTGTCCACCAACACATAACGATACAGTATCCTTAGTAATTCCTCTGATACAGCTTTAAAATCGTTCGTAATGTCGGTCCGTGAAGAAATTTAATTTGCCTATAATTTAATCCAAAACGGAAGGATCAAGGATGCGCGTGGTACTGGGGCTCTCCGTCTCATATCTTCGTTTCAATTGTTATCCTGGTCATTCGTAACGGAGATATTTTAGAACCATCTTGCCCAATAACCAAAATTACGCTACTTGTGGCCGTCCTACTCACGGAACTGTCCAAACCTTTACACTGTTACGTTTCCTTGGCGCCTCCTTTCCTTCACTAGCTGTGATGCGTACCCCTTCGTGGAAATTGAGCATTTGAGTAGGCTACACTTGCCAATGCCTACCGATGCATTTTGGACACTGCGTATGTATGACATGTTTACACTTATAAGAATAGCGGTCTCAGAAATGTCTTAAATTGGAGAAATCCTAAGAATTACAAAAAAAATGACATGCTCTGAGCGACATGAAATAAACAGTGGTGTACCCGGGGATACATTCCAATAAGGATTAAAATATTAATTACGATAGTCAAGTGCTTGGTTCACCGAAATCGACTATGCCAATTGAACATGGACATACTAATCATTAAATTAGCTTTAGTGGCAGCAAGGATTAACAATAACAGTTCAATTCTGCCTGTATGGTAGTCTACCGTGAATGTGGTTTTCGCTAACTGTGGGGGTGCAATTCAATCAAGTACTCATTGCAGTGTTTACGCAGTAGCTCTTCTCAATAGTCCAATAAACTCGACTGGTCTTGAGTACTGTAAAAGCTACTAAGCAACTACTACTACTGAGACACTTTACATGTAATTATGAAGAATGAATGCTAAGTGTAAGCACTGGATAAATATTGCTAATGAAAACATTGCGTGAACATTCTTACTGCTGTGTGAATGAGCACTTATTGTGATACAAGCACAACGTTCGGGAGACTTGTGGCATCAATTAGATTACTTGGGTTATGTCTCTCCGCTAACACTGACAGTGAGTTCCAGTCAGCACGAATACTGTAGTCAAATTAATACTACGCCATCTTGGGGCCATGTAAGGTAACTACATATCCAATAATGGTTTGAAATCCAGGTATCAGCCACTTACATAGACAACAGTTAACTAATAATAACATAACCCAATCATAAAGATCTAAGTTGACATAGAAGAAATTTAGCAGATACTCATATCCAGAGCAATTGATGCACGTTTTTATTGTTTTTACTGGACTACACTGGCTATCAAATGCAGAGTACACCCTCGACCAACTGGGTTAAAAAAGACCAGTCTATTATCCATCACAACAGGGCCCACATTTTCTCATTGAAGCATACACGTGTAATGCACAGGTGTGATTTACCAAACATGTGGTGCGATATTGACATAACTCACTGAATCCTTCTGTTTGGAATGAAACTAGTGGTGGTTAGGAAAAAGTTATGTCAAGATACTTGGTGAGCTGGAGGTGGAAAGATGACTCCAAACCATTCAAAGTGGGGATTACATTTTTATTTTTTTTAAGTAACTGGTAAAAGGATTTTTCCACAAATTGAAAGAGAGACGCAACAGAATAAAATACCCCCCCCCCCAACCCTGAAAGACAGTTAAAGCACAGAACGCTGATGTATGTGATACAAAGTTTTAGACACTACGGCACTTTTACACTTGTCATTTCAACCTATAAAAACCTATCCAAGCAAATACACTTTCCATATTTTACAAACACCTCGATTAGGAGACAACACTACAGGGAAAATGCAGACCGGACCGCACTATATTTAAAAAAGAAAAAAAAAAGGGGGTGAGCAGATGGGTGAAAGATACGTAGAGCGCGAGGGCCTCTACAATTATTTATAAAAAACAGAACAGAGGTGGGGGGGCACTATACGGAAATCAGGGGGGCCACGGTAACAACGGGCGATTTTGGCACCCCAACTCAGGACTGCGATCGAGAGCGGGAGCGAGAACGAGACGCGGAGCGAGATTTGGAGCGGGATTCCGAGCGCGGGGAACGGGAGCGAGCCTTGGCCTCAGAGATCGGGGAACGGGAGCGAGCCTTGGCCTCAGAGATCGGGGAACGGGAGCGAGCCTTGGCCTCAGAGATCGGGGAACGGGAGCGAGCCTTGGCCTCAGAGATCGGGGAACGGGAGCGAGCCTTGGCCTCAGAGATCGGGGAACGGGA
>JACXGJ010018441.1:0-10228 GCA_016801105.1 Esox niger
CTGAAGGAGAGGAGACGAGCTATAGCCACTTTTAACCACGTTTCCCCAAGTCCTAGACAGAGCAAAGTATCCAGCCTGCATATCATATACACAAATCCTACATATTAAACACCTATTTAATAAACCTAATTTATGCAAATAGAATATATTTATGCATCTGTCATATATAATATATATGCATAATAATTAATCTTCCACAGTGTCAATGGAACAATGTGATACATTCAAGTTATTAATTGCCATGTGTTTTTGTGGTGGACTTATACATTTCAGATGCTTTTCAGAATCTGTCGGTAAAAGGAATTTATGTATTACATTGCATAGAACCTTTGAAATTGTTGTCCGGTTTCACCATTATCAAAAATGTTCTCTGGCTTCATAAGGATTTAATATAAAAAATGATGCATGGATGGTTTCAGGTATAGTTGGGATCACGGTTGAGTGATACATGCATAATGTAAAACAGTCAATTGCTATTTGGCATCGGCGTAATACATTTTTGGTAGTGGAGTCACGCAAATACTAAAAACGTATAAATATTTGCAGAGACAGATGTTTCCCCTATACTGGTTGTCGCTGGCATAAACTAGTAATTTACACCCTGCCGAAGCCCGCAGTGTGCACGCTAGGTTCGGCTCAGCGACAAGCTCACCAGATGTTAAGCGATTTGCAAATTGAGCGAGCAGACTATGTGCACGTAGCACACTTGACAACCTTGCCCACTGCATATTAATTTCTTACTGGAAAACTGTGCACCCACGCTTTTAACAGTTGGTAGTATTTCTTAAACCACATAAGAGTTTCACAGATAAACCTTGTAATTGCAAAGTATGGTTTACGTTTTGTCTAAGACAGCTATTTGTAAATGCCTGATAAACAATATGACCAATGCGTGGTACAAAACAGTATAGACGCCAACACCTTTGAGAAACAACGAAACAAGTCCAGGCTTGGGGAGTAGATAGCAGGTCCAGGCAGGTGTTACGAAACTAACCGTTAAACACAGTTATGTGTAATCACGTTGAGTTTTGGGGGTAGTCCCCTAGATGTTCCCTTCCCGTATTCTACCTGTATCAACTTGTAATTCTGCTGGTAAGAGACAGGACAAATGCAGAGAGAACACAGGATTGTAAACAATGAAACTAAGATTTGCCAAAACTGAAAGACAACAAAACAGAAACGGATTTGCATAGTAACAAATCCAAACACTATGGAACACCAAACAATATGGGGAATTTAACTCTTACTCAAATGTCACTGGATTCTTCCACTATGTGGGCTGGTTCCAGGTAGTTTTCTGTTGAACTTTATCCTTAATTGGATCCACCTGGTGTCTCAGGTCTTAATCCCTGATTAGAGGGTTGCAATGAAAAAATGTGAGTGGAAATGGCTTCCGGGCCAGAGTTGACAACCCTGGCACCTGCGATGTCCAGAGGCTGCTGTTTTTCTGTTAATTGCACCCACCGGGTGTTCCAGGTCTAACCAGATCTCTCATTGGTTGGTTCCAATGGAAAATTGATTTGAACTGGCTTCAATGCACAGAGTTTAGTTTGGGGAACCTAAAAGTTGACTTTCCTACTCATAAAACAGCGTGACCTGGTCACTTATAGCTTTGTGTGTTTTTACTACAACATTTGGTATGATTATGTTAATCAAAGTTATATAACTTCATAGGTCAGGATATCCATTTATGAGTTTATGGATCTTGGTTTATTTTGGTACATTGTATCCTGTAAATAAAAACTTTCAGGGAGACACACTGTGACACTGTTCTATTTTTGTGGATGTAAAATTATACTTTTATTCACTTTATTACTAAAACAAATGTTTTAGACATTCAGCTAATAGCAGTTATATTTTGAAAGAATATGAGTAAAATTTGATTTAGCATCTGTACTGTACGTGTATGAAATGTTAAGGACCTAAAACGTCAATCTTATAAATTATGACTATTATAATTATCAGCAGGTTATAAAACACGAAGATCTGAGTAGATTGCTTGTGTTTTCTTCACTGAAGGAACTGAAGTATCCACAGTATCATTTTCTGCCTGTAAGAAAGGACAGCATTTGGTTCATTACTTTAACATCTAAAGCATTCAGATACAAAGATGCAGAGATGGAGATTTCAAGTTCCAGTGTATTTAATGTGGACAAGGTGGTTTTTTATAAAAATTGTAAATGTAAGTAATTTGGCAGATTGTTATCCAGAGAGAATAACAACAGTTAGTTAATGTATATTTTCACACTGGCCCCTGGTAGGAAATAAAATCCTTCAACCCTGGATTTGCAAGCAGCATACTAATTGTTTGTGCATGTGTGGCAAGTGTGTGTGTGTGTGTGTGTGTATGTGTGTGTGTGTGCATGATTATTCTCTATGTTTTAATTGAAAATACAATATGAACAGAAATATAAACTTTGTTCTCACCGATTGTGATGTAGACATTTGATGTGCAGGTTGGACATCTGCGTAGATTACACCAGTAGACTCTGCAGGAGAACATACAGAATATAGATACACTATAACTCTTGCATTGATAATATCCAAAGAAATGTCAAATTCTTAATTTGCACAACTGATGTTTCTGTGGTGTATTTTTCCAGAAATATATATACTCTATTTCAAAACTTAAATCACACATCAGGTTTTGATGAAAAAAATACTGCTCTGGAAAAAAATGTGTGAGGAACAGAAGAGTTAAAATCAAGACACCACTGCAAATTGAACGCTTCTGCTCTTCCCCCAATACTCTCCTTTTCAACTTTTTTGGAAAGGAAAGAAAAATGTGCAGTGGATTTTTAATATTTTCTAGAGCTGTATATTAAAGATCAAAGTCTTTACGTAACATCGCATAACTCATTGCGAGGTAAATGTCATAAAAATTTGCCAAAGGAAAACAAAATTAACTACCAATTGAAGGCTGGATTCAAAATCACACCAAAAATAGAAGGAGCAATTGAAAGGCTGTTACTAACTTGCGTGAATTTTATCATGGCAACTGATGATGTGATTCAGTAGTGTGTATGGCCCCCAGGTACCTGTATGCACTCCTGGCAATGTCTGGACATGCTCCTGATTAGACGGCGGATGGTGTCCTGGACGATCTCCTCCCAGACCTGGATCAGGACGAGCTTCTGTGAGACCTGGATCAGGACGAGCTCCTGTGAGACCTGGATCATGACGAGCTCCTGTGAGACATGGATCAGGGAGAGATCAGTGAGCTTCCGGACAGACTGTGATGCTACTTGACGGCGTTGGATGCACAGATCCATAACGTCCCAGAGGTTCTCGATTGGATTCAGGTCTGGGAACCATGAATGCGTTCAATGGCATCAATGTCTTTGTCATCCAGGAACTGCCTACACTCTCTGGCCACATGAGGCCAGGTATTGTCCTGCACCAGGAGGAACCCAGTGCCCACTGCACCAGCGTAAAGTCTTACGATGAGTCTGAAGATTTCATCCCGGTACCTAACAGCAGTCAGGTTATTGTTGGCTAGCTCGTGGAGGTCTGTGCGACCCTCCAAGGATATGCCTCCCCAGGCCATCACTGACCCACAGTCATGCTAAATGATGTTGCATGTCTGTCACAGGTGCTCAGTGTGAACCTACTCTCATCTATGAAGAGAACGGGTACCAATGGTGGATTTGCAAATCCTGGTGTTCTCTGGCAAATGCCAGATGAGGTGCAAGGTGCTGGACTGTGAGCTATGGGTCCATGAGGGTGGCATGAGGGTTGTCTCTGACAGTTTGGTCAGAAACATACACAGCAGTAGCCTACTGTTCCTCCACATACAGGAGCAGATACCGGTCCTGCTGCTGGGTTGATACCCTTCTACTGCCCTGTCCAGCTCTCCCCGTGCAATGGCCCATCTCAAGGTATCTCCTCCAGGCTCTTGAGACTGTAGTGGGAGACACAGCAAACCTTCTTGCGATGGCACGCATGGATGTGCCCTCCTGGAGGAGCTGGACTGCCTGTGTAATCTGAATAGGCTAAGGGCACTGCCTCATGCCACCAGTAGTGACAGAGACACTAGCAAAATACAAAACCTGAGAAGAATCAGTCAGGAACAATACAATTGGCTTTGGCCACCAGCTGCAAAACTATTCTCTTTTTGCAGTTGTCTTGCTGTTGCCTCTCCAGTGTACCTGTTGTCACTTTTATTTGCACCAAATCAGGTGACATTGATTCACAATCACCTATGCTTCCTATCAGGACCGAATGATATCCCTGAAGTTTATTTGAATTATTTGGTGTTATACTCTGGTGATTATGCGCACCATTAATTATTTTGAGCTGTGTACTTTGTGTTTGTGGGGGTATGGGGGGCTGGTTCAATCCTAGCAAGCAATTGATTTCATTTTAATTTCATTCTTCGATGTTTGCCGGACCTCGTAAGCGGAAATAGAAAAGAAGAGCGAATATCTCTTACTGAGAGAATGAGTCAGTGACTGACTGACTACCCCTTGTTAAATAGCGTAGTGGTTAGAGTCACGGTTTGTCAAGCAAGCGGACCAGTGTTCAAGTCTTGTCAGTCAGAACAAAATATGCATTAAGATTTGTTCTGGATAGACAAAAACTTTGATGGCTACAACCTTCAGTAGTTACGTTATAGTAAGCCTAAAATTAAACAGTTCAAGGATATATTATGACTATTTCTTGTGGATTTTCAAAGTACGCATCTGTGGATGCTTTTTGGGGTAATATAGATCACAGCTCGTTGCACTGTATAAAAGTAGGGGTTTCCATGATTATCTCGTCTTTTCACTTGACGAAAAAGTCATTCACCAGTGAAAGAAAAACAAATGTGTGTAAAGTTCATCTTCAATATAACTAGCAATTACTCAGTTCTTATGACTATCCCATAGAGTAAGTTAGTAGATACTAATAAGCCTATTACTAACAAATAACCTGTTAAAATGGACAGAGGCGAAAGCAATACAGTTCATAGGTGCTACTTGTGGTAGAGGTGAACTTAAGAAACGTTAGTCAGTGTAACAATGTGCTTAATGTTGACTTACAAAATATTCTAACTTGGCTTGATGTAACTGTGACAAAATGCTCTAATATTCAGTTGCTGCATGGCGTAATGGTTAAAGACATGCCCTTCCACATGGGAGAACTAGGTTTGAATCCAGTGAGAGCAGCAACATTCATCTCTTCTGATCATGGGTTGGTTAAACTAGCCTTGCCTGGTTATTTTCTGGTTTTATGTTTATTCACAACATACAGAACAAAAAGGGAAAACAAGCTGAAAGTTGTGTAGAGGAATTTTGTTTCTTACCTTCATGTTTTAGTTCTCTCTTTTTCCAGAGAATCCAAACTAGTAGCCCAATCACTGTCATGAAGACAACAGCTAGGACTCCAGACAGGACACATTTGCGTATAAATGTTGAAAGAGGTACAGTGGAACCTGGTGAAATAAAGCACAACTAATCTCTGTCTGTGACAAATCACACAATCACCTTAAAACCCTTTATGTTTGGAAAAAGCAAGTAGTTTGTACTTTGTGATGTCAGAGGGGTCGAGGGTTGACTTCTTGATGAAGAGAGTGAGTGGCCATCGTGAAGTCAGGTCAGGAATAAGTTAGGTGAGGTAGGTGAGGTATGGGAGACCTCCAGAGAAGATCGAGAGGAGGGAGGGGCTGGGATCTAGAGGAAATGTAGTATGATTTCCTCTGGAGTCAGCGAAAAGTTAATTGACCCAGTTTTGAAATGAAACTGTTCACACAGCCTGACAATTTGAGTTTTGAGTGTCTATAATTAAACTGCTGTGTAGAATTGTTGTTATGAAGGCTGCTCTGTGCAGTTACAGAGTGGAACGTTTCTTACTGTACATCTGAAACTACACAACACCTACATACTGAACTAATACATGCACAATAGTATTCAAATTGTTTTATAACTGTATAAATGTAGGTTTTGTTACAAGTAGACAGTCTAGATATTACGGACCAATATCTGTTTGAATTCTGAGGGTGTCACGCTCTGTCAACTGAGCAGGAATTTTTAATGTTTCCATTGACCACATGACTTTGGGCAAATGTGGGAGAGTGGCCTCTGGGATTTAAATACTTCATTTTAGGCATAGACAATATGTGTCAGAACAACCATCATATGGTTCTTATCAACGTATCTCTCCCTTGACTCGTCCAGGTACTCTTATTTTTCCACCAGATAATTGATTATATTTAACATCATTATCATCGCAATGGTCAGTCTTTGTTAGAGTAGCTTTTAAACTTGTTTATTTAAGGAGAATAACTGACATATTATTGCCATTGTCCCGCCTCAATGTACCCCACAATAATCTCCACCCAGGTTAAGGTTGACCAGGGTGACAGGTAAAACACTGCAAATGCACAGCTCTTCAGGCCTTTCAGTGCACAGTCTAAGGTGTGGGCTGTGGTTTACTTAAGTTAATATTAACTATCGATGTTCATTTAATGTACAGTTGTTCTTAATGTAAAAGAAATATTAGGGTGGCAAAAAAGTGCATTCAAATACAGTAAATGTTAACACTTAACTCATTAACTGGATTTATTTTAAATCGCTACGCTTAGAGCAAATGGTAATTAGACCGTCTAACTTCAGTCACCAGAACACGTAAACTTTCATCAGTATCTCTTTTTGTGACAATAGCAACAGTGATGCAACCTGGTAATAAAAGTTCATTATTCTGTTTATATATACACATTTAGCCTAGCTTGTACAATTCTTATTATTCTCTCCACAGGTTGCTTGGGGGAAGCGGTGCATGGAAAGGCTAAAACCGAATTGAATTTTGTGTTTTCATACTATGAAATATTGCAGTTATGTTTTTCTTTTCTTAAGGTCACTACATTTAACCTTGATTTGGCTCCATATAGCTCTTTGTGCAGAGAACACCAATCCTGTTCTACTTGATGCCCTTCCTGAAGCCTCATCCAGCCCAGGACCAGCACACATGCTACAAATCACAGACATACTATCACTCATGTGTGGTGTGTGAATAACTGACCATTTTGTTGTGGCATTAGAAACCTTTCTGCTGCCAATTTTAATCTGATGGCAGGGGCCAAAGTCAGATATATGTTGGGCAAGGTTCAACAGATTTTCATGAAAAAGGTATTCATTTTACCAATGTAACACTTAATTCTAGCAATCATTTTCATTGGGTTAAATTCATTATGGGGTGACAACAATTATCACCACAGCCAACAAATGAAGGAACCACCTGACTCTGGTGTACTTTTTGTCTCTAAGATTCCCCCTGTATACAACCCAGAAAGGAGCAAATAGCTACTATTTTAAGGAATTTGGTTGACTACATTAATTCAATTGTGAATCTCTAAAGGACCTGAGGTATACAAACACAACAGAATTTCACCTGCAAGTTGCGGACAGTGCTCCTCAATTCTGAGTTTAGTTGTCTGGTTACTGACAGGATTGTTAGCCACACAGCTGTAGATCTCATGACCCCCTTTTACCTCCAGAAGTAAAAACAGGGTTGTGTTGGTATCTGGGTTGCTGGTCTGATTGATAATCTCCTCTCCTTTGTACCAATACATGGTCACATCTCTCCCGTTCTTCACAGAGCACACCACTGAACAACTCTGTTTTATTGGACTGGCCACTGAGCGACTCGGTGTGATATTTCTGATATAAGGGGCAGACACTGGAGCTGAGATAAAAAGGAGGATATACAGTTACATAACAAGAAAATCATGCTTACATTAAAAACAACATGTTTATGTCTCTAATGGCTTAACAACACCAATGCAGTAACGGGACCATAATGTCACCAAACAGTGACACAATTCACCATGTCATGATGATTGAAAGAGTCATTATACACTGCAAATGAAAGAATCAAGTTCACAAATCAAGTTTTCAGTTAAAGCAACATATTGTTTTATTTACTTCCAGTCTATATTCTAACAAGATATATATCTAAACAAAGATGTACCTGGTTATGATTGAAATCAGTATATTACATGCTAACAAATATACCAGTAATATACCAGTTATTTGCATTTTAGGTGAATTGTTTTTATAGACATCATCATTACATGAATTACTGTCATTCTCCATGAAATTCCATGCTTGAAAGCAAGTGCCTTTGATGACATGGGGTAGGTGCTCAAACATGAGATCACATCATTTTCAGGTACTTGTTTTGTAAAAAGAGTCACTCTTACAACTAGTGGCAAAAAAAATCAAGAATGCATATTTTACATGGCTGCACAACCCTGTTCCTAGAGATTTGTTATACCGGGCATGCACATTTTTGTTTTGGAGCCCTCACACAGCTGTTGTGAGTGTGAGGGCAAAAGCCAAAACATGTACCAGGTGGTGTCCCCTGGACCAGGATTGAGAAACAGTAATAATGACATTCCCAAGTGTTGGATTCAGCAACTCTGGATAACTTATAAGAGGAGTTGCACACACCTTTGCTGACTAGCATGCTCTGACTTGTTGGATCGTAACATTCAGGTAAAGAATTTTCAGGGTTCCCAGCCAATCTGAGCTATGTTTGTTCTGAGAACGGAACCCCAAAATAACTTCCCCGTTCCCTCAATGAATATCAATGGACTTCTGTAACCCTATAGGCTTTTGAAAAAAACTTTTTCTTTGTAGATAATACTGCGTTCATAATGTGGACAACTTGTAGGTGACATGTATGATATTATGTTATCAGTTCTTGTCTTTTAATGAATTACTGCTAATATGACAAATTGCATATTGACAATCATGGCCATAATTGCTAACAAATGTGTGTATCCGTTAAGATTCCATGTAAGCATGTGATTTGTGTTTGAAATAATACCCTGACAATTACAGATTTTCTGTAAAAATGTTTTAGAAAACTATATTTTTTGCATTGGAGTCATTCGTTTCTTCTTTCTTTACTAAAGATGTGTTCTAGGATTTCCGGACAATGGTTGTAGCAGTGACACAGTAAAACATAATATTAATTCTGTATTGTAAATGTGCCTATTTGCACCCCATGTAATCAAAACCAATCACTTTCAAACCTGTAATTTCATTGTTAACTGATGTATGACAGGGATACTACAGATTATACTCATTTTATATATAGACCCTGTGCATATAAACATATAACATATCCCAACCAAATGGTTGGTGAAAAAAAGTATTTTGTTAATTGCAAAAGTTTTTACATTCACATTCAAAGGTAAAATTCCGGATTCCAACTCACCATAAACAGTCAGATTGAAGCTCTGAGTAAAAATATGATCCTTAAGGATTTGTATGTTATAAATTCCAGAGTCGTTCATAAAAAGATTGTGGATTGTCAGCGAACCAGACTGATTATCCAGGTGCAGTTTTTCACTGTTTTCAGTTTTTCTGACAATATTCAGGGTAGCTATTTTTCTTCCTGCAGTGGCTGGACCATATGTCCATATAACTGCTTCATCTGAAAGTAATGTTAATCCTGTTTTTAGAGTTACAGTCTCTCTCTCTATTCCTCTCACTGTCTTTACTTCAGTTTGTACAACCCCCAGCATATTCAGAATTAAACACATATAAAGTTGGATCAAGTCTAAAGCCAACATGATACATGTTTGTTCAATGCAGTCTGAAAGAGATGGGAGAAGCAGAAGTGGGAGTTGCTTTCTGGGGTGTCTCAATCAATACCAAAGTGAACCAACAGTATATCAGACCATGTGTGTAAGTCCATGTGTATAAGCAATATAAATCTATCAAGAGCCAATTAATGTACAGCTCCAGAAAAAATTAAGAGACCGCTGCTTCTTTTTCTTTTCTTTCCATACAATTTAAATTGTGAGTGAGGAACAGAAGAGTTCAATTCACAGTGGTCTCTTAATTACAACTCCCATTTATGGATGCTATTCTTCATTCTCCCTTAAACAGCACAAAAATATTTTTTCAGTTTACAGCACAGGTGAATAGTTATCTGTCACATTAGACACTTTGTCTTTAGCACTAATTATTATTGTTATTGTCTTCTCACAAAGGTGATCACAAAGGTGCTTGTATGGTTGCCTAACCAAGAGATAAAAACTGATTTGAAAATTGTATATCAATTCTCATAAATGCTTTTCAGTGAACATTTCGAATTTGTGTTGAAGCAAGGTGAATTGGTGCAATGAGGTTTTTGCAGCAACAAAATGATGTTATCTGGCAACAAATCAAAGAGCCAATAGTAATTCTCTTTGGAGTATAGTAGTTGTCAACACGGTGGATCTCTTTTTTTACCGAGG
>JACXGJ010018442.1:0-10229 GCA_016801105.1 Esox niger
CATACACACATACATACATACATACATACATACATACATACATACATACATACATACATACATACATACATACATACATACATACATACATACATATATATATATATATATATATATACACACATATATACACACACACACACACACACACTCTGTACATAGACATGTATAGATACACAGTATATCTTTAACTCTGTCTACCTCTCTATATGCTCTCCCTACTTCATTCTCTACACTCTACCACTCTCCCTCCCCCTTTCCTACCTTTAGATTGCTATATACCTCTCTCGCTACACCCCTCTCCCAGTTTATACCCCCTCCACTTCCCTCCCTTTTCTCCCTCAAATTTGACTAGTTTTAATCCTAAACCCCCAAAAATCCATGTAATAGACCATCTGAATAACTGCAGGTTTGTTGGTCTGTCGGACAATCTTCCCCAATTCAAGGCATCCTGCCATGTAAGTCAGCCAACACACAGCCCTCCTTCCAGAAGGATGGGTTGTCTCCCCCTCTACCCCTCCTCCCCTCTCTCTCTACCTCTCTCTCTACCTCTCTCTCTACCTCTCTCTCTACCTCTCTCTCTACCTCTCTCTCTACCTCTCTCTCTACCTCTCTCTCTACCTCTCTCTTGGAAAGATTACATGTTCTCTGTTTCTCTCGATTTTAAATCTGATGTGTTCCTCACTGTCTCTCATGTCTCAGTTTGTATCTCTGTCGTCTCCCTTTCCGCAGATCTCATTCTCCTCGGTCCCTTTCTCGTCAGAGGAGAACATAAACTATTCTGGCTGATCTCCATCCTGTCAGAACTTCCCTGTGAAAAAATTGCCTTCTGCCTGAGTACACACACTTACACACAGATCCATACCTACACACACACACACACACACACCCACACAAGAACACACACAGAGAAATAAAACACCCGCGCACCTTCACACAATGAACACCGTCGTCCCACTGACAAGGCACCGGAGCTGGTTGTTTTAAAGCCCGCCCCTGCTACACCGTCACAGAGTCTCCAAAACGCCTCTGTGACGCCTCCGTAACGTTTGCGCAACACACTAAGGCCTCATGAATATCAACGAGAGATCAGAGTGTTTTGAGTGACACGGAGGCGACAAGGAAAACCTGAAGAAGTCGGCGCCAACAGATGAGCTTTCCGTCGGTGTGAGGAGGTGGGAAAAAAAACCCGAGCCGATTAGCCAATTCTCCGTGCCGGATGTCACACAGGCCTTTCCGAGCCAGGAAGAGGAGGCAGCTGGGGAGGTGGAGTGGAGGCTAAAGACAGAAACGAAACCAAAAAAATCACGGTCCCTGGTTGCGTCAGGCAATATTGCATCCTCCAATCCCAGCGCAGAGCGAGTCTGTTGGATATCAACCATTTGGACGCAGCCACTTCGCAATGTCCATTTCACAGCCGGCACTTGAGGCGCATGTCCAGTTCGGTGTGGACACTCGAGGCCCGGGGTACTCCGACGTTGGTGTCAGGCGTCGGCTCTCCGAGGGGGGAGGGGTCGTGAGACAGTTCTCCGGGAGAGTGAGTGCGAAGCAGAATGGCGGCGGTTGTGTTCACATTTTCGAAGCCTCGTAAGGTTTGAACGACTCATAGAAGGGGACGCGGTCGCTGACTAAAACATTCAGTCTCACACACCCGTATTCATGTAAACATATTTATGGCGTTAATATGGCGTTAAGGACAGGAGCATACAGATTTAAACCCAACAGTAAAATCTGGGGGACTTGGCTCATATTCAATATTTCTACTTCTCTTTCTCCCCATCTCTCCCTCCCTCTCTCCCCCTCCATTCCCCCCTCTCCTTCTCTCAGTGCATCTCTCCCCCTCTCCTTCTCCTCCCCTCACTCTCTTTCTCTCTTTCATTCTCCCATCCCATTTCTCCTCTCTCCTAAACAATAGCCATAAATACTGTGTCGAGGAATAATTGCTGCTTCTAAGCTTCCACCGGCCCGTCTTGGAGTGGTCCCCGGGGGAAGTGAGTTGAGGCGTTCGCCCATAATTGGTTCCTTGCTTTCCACAATGGCTCTCTCTCGCCCCCTATTCCTGGCTCACCTCGCCATCTCTTCCCGGCTGTGTGGGGAGGGACAGAGCCATTTTGACAGTCAATCTGTTTGAGTTTTTTCTTTATTCTCCTTCTTTCCGTCCTCCCCTCAGTGGCCCGGTATTTGCAGAGAAACTTTAGTAGTCTGTAGGCAAGACAAGCCTGGCAGAGCCCAAGTTTCAGGAGATGGAAAGAAGGAAAGAAGGAGGGAGGAGGGCGAAACCCTAATCTGTCCTAGCATAACCTTAGCCGTTGATACTTGAACAGACTCACCTCTCACGCAGTTCTCTGTCCCCCCCATTCCCCCGCCATCCCCCAGTCTTAGAGTAGAGCTTTACTCCCAGCCAGTGACAATTGATGCCTCATCCATGATACTTTGTCAGAGACACAGGGCTGTATTATTGAACTGGACATCCATGTCTCATAGCCCTTGGAAAAGTGGAAAAAGACTGCCTTATTTCAATGTGTATGAAAGCATGTGTGAAGGCTTGATTTTAACAAGCGAGTCACACAAGTTACAAATTATACACACTATTAGACACCCTTTAACTATGACACATAAACATATCTGTCCAATTCTGAAGGAGATTAAACAAACGTACCGCAACCATGACCAGGCCACATCTCACCGCCGGCCAAATGTTTAACTAATCATAAATACTTAACGTCTGTGTTCTTGCGAGACACTGTGTGTTTTCTGTCTACGGACTGCTATAGGCCATCCATAATTAATGGAAGAGTGACAAACCAAGGCATTCCCATAAAGCCTTCATGTGAACCATCCATCACTGTTTGTGTGTCGGGCAATGTCAGATAGAGGGCATAGGTCGACCAATTCGCAGTGGGCTAGCCCAAGTGGATGGGAGAATAGGGGTTTATGGGTTGTGGCCTGGATGCTGGGGCGCCAGTTGGTCGGACAGACCGTCTCTTTAGAGCACAAGAAGATTAAACCATCCCATTGGGTTTATAGGCGGCCCACTAAAATCGTACCCTGTACCCTTTGATTAAAAGTCATTGGTTGGTCATGTCTAGACCATTTGTATTGAGAGTTTTAACCACTCAGACCAAGCCTCTTGAATTATTTGGGCACTTTACTTGCTCAGTGGCTCGGTTTATTATCTGCTTTTTTTCTGTCTTTATTTCTGTCTCTTGTTTTTTGTTGAATAAACTAGGTCAGAGATGATGGTCTCTTTTGAAGAATGGACATTAACATCCAGATGAAAGATGCCATTTATCAACTACGCTTCTCTCCCTCTGTCTGTGGATGAAAAAGGTCTTGTTTGTACTCGAAAAGCAATTTGGGGCCTAGGGACCTTGAACATGGTCACTGACCTACTGATAAGGCGAACAACTGTTCTTCGCGTACAAACGCACTCATTTTGTCAAAGTTTCTCCTGACAAACACGGTTTCGAAGTGTGATTTTTCAGGAGTCTACGGCATGTTACTACGCAGAGAGACGTTTGACGGGACCAACCACGTCCCTGTCGTCGACGCCATTCACCAGCAGTGACAGACGCCGGCGGTACACAGAGTCACGCTAGCCTCCCGCTCTTCAACAAACTCAGAGGGCCATGACAGTTAGCGGCATCGCCGCGCTAAATGACTTTCGCTGGAACCGGCTTGCCTAGAAATATCCTTAGAGAAGACAATAACAATGTTACAACAGAAGCCCTATCCCCCCGCAGATCTAGATTAGGGACTCATTATTTGGCGGACAGCCGAGGAGCTGCTCAGTCGGCAGAGGTAAACAAAGCAGGAAAGAGAGGAGCAAAAAACGGCAGCAGTCTAAATAAAGAGAAGGGGGGGTACACTCCACTCAGCAAATGACCAACAGTTAAAACTAATGTTGTATAAACCATATTCAATTACCCTCCGCTATGCTTTCACCGGTGCCTCCGCGCCTGCCTTGACGCCGGGATGCAGCTGTGATGCATCGCCACAATTGCCGGCGTAATCTGTCTCCGCCGCCGGACAGGGTCGGTGGACGCATTATGACACTTCAAAAACAGCCGATCCGTAAACGGGGGGGGGGGGGAGGTCAATTCTCCCAGTCGACCGTCGGGCACGGCGAAGACGGCATTGCCGGGAGATAATTGCGTATCAGGCAGGGAAGGATTGAGCGAGGACCTACTGACCAAGACTTTAAGCTGTGATCCTGACTGGAAATTACTAGTGAAGTCCTTTAGTATCGGGCTCACCGACACCGTACACAGTAAAGAGCCATTGGCATCAGAGAGGTCTGGCTGAAGGAGAGAATCCACGTTGAGTGTTTATGACGGGTTTAATGGTCTACCCTCAATAGCATCGGCGGTGTTTGTGTCCTACCACAAAGTGGGGTTACGCCGTCCATCCGGAGTGACAAAGATAGGCAATTTGTTCTCAATGGATTCTCCTGGAGACTGGCTGTGCGCCGCTCTAGCCTTGTATTCAGGTCAGGTCTGTTACCTGTGAGTCTCACGGTCCACCAATACCGCGTAGGGACCCGATACAAAAGGGATTATTCGATAAATGAGCGGAGCGGGCCCTATCCGGGTCTTGTTTTGGCGGGTATTAGAAGTATCGATGGAGCCATGATGAGATGATGTGGCCTGCTCTGAGGCATTGGAAACACCAGGGCAGCGGAAATGCACTTCTAATGAGAGTTCTGGCATGGTTCGACGTCGTACCGCTCGCCGATAGATGGAAACGATTAGGGGAATTAGTGGTAATCCTGACATCACACCACCCCCCCCTCCCGCCATTAGTAAACACCCCATCAGGCATTCGCAACGGTAACATCGTTAAAACTGTGATTCGGGCCCTCATACTGCAACCACAATTAGAGAAATTCCTTTGTGTTGAATGTAATCGCACCGTACAGCAGTAACGCCACATGACACCGTAAGTTCATCCTTCCGGCTGGATTTGGTACGTAACGAACCGAGTCGACGCGATAGTGTCGTCATATCTCTGTCTAATCCTGGTGTAAGTGGAACCATTGTCACAGTCTTTTTCATGGCACTAAAGGTTTTCAGTGAAGACATGACGACTCCACTTGATCAAGCTCTCTCCTGGACTCTCATCTCCTCATCCACGGTCCATCAAAACCCTCTATGGGTGGCGCTGAAGCTAGCAGCTGTGTGCTTGGATGGCCGAGCGTAGCTGCCCTGCGATGCAGAGAGCCTTAATTGGACAGTCCTGCTGAAGTAGCACACCTTTTTTGTCTTTATCCCCCTAAAATGGATCAGGCTTCTTTGATCTACAGCCCAGAGTGACAAGTCATCGCTTTTTCCGTTATTCACGAAAAAAGCTGAGAACAGGGAAGATGAGAGGAGTTGGGGAGGAACATGAGGGGAAGCAGCGTTCAGGGGTTATTTTGGGGATAAGTTATTGTCAAAGTCTGGATTTTATTCTGGTTATCCTTCGGACAAGCATGCGTTTGACAAGCCGTTGACTGAGGTTACATTTATTCAGTGTGTCGTCCTTGCTGATCAGCAGGTCGTCTGGTGGAAAATAATTAGCTTTCAGGGATTAAACTTAACATCATCTTGGCTTTTATCTGTATATTTAGAGGCATGTTGACTTTATTCTCACTTTCATCCTTAAAAACTAGCTACGTTGATTGAAGATGAATCTATACATGAGACAAGATTGATTTGAAACGTTCAGCTGATTTTCCTTACTGAAAAACTTTTGGTTCAATTACCTAATAGTTTTTTGGGACAATACTCATTACTAAACAACTATCTAATCGATTGTCTTTCAGGATACAAGCAATTGGAATATTTAAAAAAATCTCAGTTACAACCACTTCCAAATGGGTGTTTAGTTTTGCTGTTGAAACTCTCTTGTCTTACTGCCTACACAAGCTAATCAAACTGGACCTGATTTTGGAAATCGGTTGTAGCGATTTACATGAGGTAGAACGGAGCTCAGTCAAATCCAAGACTAAGTCCAAGGCCCGGTTATGAGGAGGTCAGAGGAAATCACCTAGTCAGCATGTAGACACACACTCGCACGCACGCACGCACGCACGCACGCACGCACGCAGCTTTCCATATGGGAGGGAGGGTGGCGGAGCGGGAAGGTGATATACCAAACACCCCAGTGAATCATGCCACGGAAACAAGGTTGAAGTCTGTTGCTCTGACAGACACGACCAATCATACGGTACACAGGTGCGGTATGTGCCACTAGATTAGCATCACCATAATGAGGAGAGAGAGCCTGTGGCGAGACCCACATTCACCCACAATCCATCTGCTTGTCCTTCATTCAATATGCTCCCAGTCACTGACAGCCGATTTCACCACATGGTCCCGCATTCCTGCTTCGTCACTATCTCCTAACAAGGAGAAAACCCCACCTTTGACAGTGTGCGCCTCCTTGTTTGTATTTGTTTGTGTCCGTGTGTGTGCGCGGGGACGGGGCGCTACTCTGTATCAAGGTCGCGGTGTGTGGGCGGATGAATCTCATGATTTACAAGCCACCGTCTCCCACATTCTTATCCTTATCCAAAGCCATTCCCCAGGCCTCCCGCGGGACCAAGCACAATAAAGTGTTCAAATGTAGCCACGGAGGGGCGGGGTGGGGGGTGTGGGGGGGTACGCTGGGAGCAGCGCCCGAGACGGATCGACAGCCGCCGTAGATCATGAGGTCGTGAATACGGGATGAAGCCGACAAGGTCGGGGGGAGCATGAATCATCCCGACGGCAAAAGAAGGCACGCCGCGCCTCCTAGCCCTTTCCGTCATCCCTCCGTCCCGACGCCAGGGTTCTGTTTCACGGCGGCGGCGGCGGCGCCGGTAAAGGCCGTTGAACGCTTTCATTTTTCAGAGGTCGGCTGCAACGACTGTCAGCCCTGGACCGCCGGTAATAAAGATGTCTTCATGGGAACTAACGCCAGACAATCCGTCTGGTATGGACTTGGAAAAAAAATCCAGTTTCAACATTCCACAGCTACACGACTTAAACACAACGCTCCTTAGCGCATTTATGGTCAGGACAAGATACATTATTTTAACTAACGGCTGATGTTTTTTTATAGATTGACATTGCCCCAAGAGGACCTACAATGCTGTTTTTAAGCACATTCCGGTAATGGCTGGCTAGAGCATTAAGCAACAAAGACTTTGGGTACTGTCCAAGTCTGCTATAAGGAAACACTTTTAATTCTGTCTAGTGTTACTAATGAGACCTGAGAAACAATTTGGCTCAAGGTGGAGCTAGGAGGAGGGACGATATGTCTACAATGAGTGAAGATCCGCGGCGTCGCACATTGTCGCCAAAGGGGACTGCGCGATATCAAACAATTTCCACTTCCCGACAGACGGACAAATATCTCGGGCCGATGCAGACAACACTGAGTCTAGGCCAGGGGCCCGAGGGAAATGGATGAGTCTTTCTGAATGGGGAAGAATGAAAAGAATGAGAATGCGGCGACAGAGGCGTCAAATCAAACCTTTTACCCACACTCCCACTCAGACCGTCCGGAAATGATAGACCTCGATGGGGACAGAGATGCGGGTGTGCGCCCTACCAGGAGGTTGTGCCCCAGCTGTAATTTGGGGATAAACGCGAGGCCGGATTATAGACGGGAGAGAATGACGAGTGGATTGGATATTGGCGGTCCAGGCTGCGAGGGCACGTTATGAATCACCGAACGGAATGAGAATCGAAAGATGGCCCGGCCGTTTGTCGCAAAGGTTGTTTCCTATGGTTTGGATTTCACATTCGAGTGGTTTAAAGGATCCCGTCCTCCCCAAAATATTGGTCAAATGTTTTAAGGTATCTTGAAAGGCTCCCGTGATCATTAGGTAATATAAAGTGGCATTTAACAATGAACAAAACGGAAATAAAATATTATTTTATTTTGGGCATTCTGGGTTCTCACCGTACCACATATAGGAAAGAGAGAGGGACAGGGAGAGAAAGAGAGTGAGAGTGAGAAGCAACAAAATAAGAAAGAGGATAAAGCCATCTTTACATGATTAATGAGAGGCTGTTAAGGTTTTGTTTTTATATCTGGAGGAGGAGAGCAGATGGACGAGTTATGGCGCCACTTCGTCCTTCTCCACCTAGCTCTGGCTCTCACTCCTCTACCTCCTCTGGCTTTTACTGTTTCACAGGCCTTTCTCTGTCCTTGTCCACTGTATTCTACTGTAAACAAGCCTTTCAGGGAGATTATTTTCTTGCCTTTTCAAAGTTGCATGTAAAATATGGAATCACAAAGTCTTTCTCTCATTGGGGGGTGAAAGATTACACCTAAATTAGGACTTCCGAATATTAGGACTCAGTCCTAATATCGCCCCTACACAAAAACCTGTAGAGGATACATTCTACAGGAATTTCCGATCACCTCCTAGAGATTACCTCCATTATGCAGGCTGGCACTTTTGGTTTAGAGGCTGTAGGTCAGTTGGTCTGCTGCCACACAGAGGTGATTAGATCACCCATATTTTAAACAATGACTCAGGGAGTTTCCAGGCTAAAGTAGGTACCCTGCTGCTCAAGACATTAAAGCTGATGAGAAAAGGAAGGAACCAAAAGGAAAAATGTCCAGGCAAACTGTGCTCTGACCACGGTATGGAGCGGGGTTATAGTACTTTACTCTGACCTAGATCTCTTCCAGACAGGATGTCCCTGGTTGAGCCGGATGAACGGAGGGATGTGTCGAACAGAAGACGCTGCGCGCCTTGGTGACGGGAAAAATGAATTGCGGTTCCCAGCGCGGGGTTGCCAGGCGATGGAAGGAGTGGTGGGGGTGGGGCTGGGGTGTATGTACGTGCGCTCTCCTGTGTACGCGGGGCGCATGCGGCGTGAGTGTGTATTTGTAGACGCATTAGGCATCTTCACGCCTCCACGTACACACGCGCACACACACACACGCTGAGTGTATGAAAAACCACACTTATTTTCTCATATGAGAAAGAGCTGGAGGGTACTGAGTAATTTAACTTCCCAGTCGGCGTGAAGCTCGGCTGCATAACGACGGATTCTGGGGTTATAAGAATGGGCCCGCGTCGCAAACGGAGCCCTAGCTAGTGCGCCTCTTCCAACCACGCTAACACAGGGAACGGGCCGCGGTTTGGGACGAGACCAAGTCCTTATTATGTGGCGCGGCTCATGTCTTCATAGGGTGCTATTCTAGGGGGGGGGTACACATTTACTGAGCGCGGCCTCTGTCGGCATGGTAATAAAGAGCCCGTACGGAGGTGCTGCATCGGGGACGTGCCGACGAAGGCGACAGGGCCCGCTACGGCACCGCCTGGACGCGCAATTACACACACGCCATTCCCCGTAAGCCTCGACACCTCTGGGCTCGTGGCGAGCGAGGGGATATGGCGAGCGGCAGCGGCGTGGAACGAATAGGGACACGACTGCAAACACGCGGTCGGACAGCCCGTCAGACAGAGTGCGGTTCCACTGTAAAGAGACAGGAAACTAATTCGTCTTCTTTGTAATCCCGGGGATTATGGATAGGATGCACACGCGTGGCACATGCCGCCACAAACACGACTCACATTTATACGGGGACATACGTATAACAGCCTTTATTATGAATTCAAATAGACACACAGAGCCACAGGCCAACCGTAGACACCTTTCCCTGTTTCTTCCTTGATTTCTGCCTTTCCAGTCTCTGTGCCTCAGCATCTTATTGCTTTCGTCATGTGGTCTTAGGTTGGGTATCTGTATGTTCTAAAATAAATGTGATTATACTCTGCCAATATAAAAGCCAATATACTCTGCCCTAATGACATTTTAAAGCTAACGGGGATTGGTCTGTTGTTGATCTTTTTTTGGTGTTTTCGTTTTGCCGTGGATAAACATATTATATGAGCAATATCGACACCTCCTACCAGACCCCCTCCACCTCCACCTCCTACCAGGCACTCCTCCACCTCCTACCAGACACTCCTCCACCTCCTACCGGACACTCCTCCACCTCCTACCGGACACTCCTCCACCTCCTACCAGACACTCCTCCACCTCCTACCAGACACTCCTCCACCTATTACCAGACCCTCTTCACCTCCACCTCCTACCAGACCCTCCTCCTCCACCCTCTACCAGACCTTCTTCACCTCCACCTCCTACCAGACACTCCTCCACCTCCTACCAGACCCTCCATGCCTCCACCTCCTACCAGACCCCCTCCACCTCTACCAGACCCCCTCCACCTCCACCTCC
>JACXGJ010018443.1:0-10226 GCA_016801105.1 Esox niger
CCCATAGGTAGGCACTGATGCACAGGCAGTCAGACCCATAGGTAGGCACTGATGCTCAATTAGAAGTAGCAAGGCACCAAATGGACAGTACACGACAGAATGTTCTGGGATATCTAATGGATTCTGGGTTCAATCCCCTCTCAGGGTCCAAAGCTATGTTTTATTTGGCTGCAGCAGTGTCCGATTTCTACATCCCAGCATCTGATATGCCTGAGCACAAAATCCAGTCTTCCGATGGACCACTTCAGGTAAGAAAAAGCCATCAAACATGAAACCACAGGGCCGTTATCAGAGTCAAGCTTATTTTCGGTTCTACAGATTAGTATGAAGATGGTCCCCAAGATGTTGTCACCGCTGGTGAAGGACTGGGCACCCCAGGCCTTTGTCATTTCCTTCAAGCTGGAAACCGACCCATCCATCTTGCTGGAGAGAGCTCGGCGGGCCCTGGACACCTACCGGCACCAGGCTGTAGTGGCCAACATACTGGACACCAGGCGTGGTTATGTGGTGGTGGTGACCCCTGACACCCAGGTTGAGCTGGTGCTGACAGACGAGGAAGCAAGCAGAGGCATGGAGATCGAAGACAGGATTGTCAGTAACCTGAGTGTAGCTCACAGCCTGTTCATAGCCCAAAACCAGGCTGCTTGATTGATTGAGCTGGCGGTCCTATGGGCGTGACCATATCTCTACAGCTGAAACATGGCTTGAATCCATGTGTATGTATTTAGGATCTTCAAACTTTTGTTATCCAACTTTGCTTTATGTAGCCCTGGATTAGATATTCATGAGCAGGTTTCAAAACTCACTTTGCCTTTATTTACATAACAGAAAAGCAATCATTAAGCATATTTTATTGTACCTTCTTTTATCAGGAGGCAGATTACAACATGGTTTATGAAATAATCAATGAAGTCAGACTTTATGAAGAACTTTATAACAGTTCTCATTTCATTACAAGAAAGCAGACACAAAATAAAA
The DNA here is from genome assembly GCA_016801105.1 of Esox niger. Lineage (NCBI taxonomy): Eukaryota > Metazoa > Chordata > Actinopteri > Esociformes > Esocidae > Esox > Esox niger. Next base: position 979 of record JACXGJ010018443.1, read on the forward strand.
TCTGAAACATTACAGTTGGGTAAGTTACTTGAGCTTGATACTCTTTTTAACTCCAGCCCGAATACCAGACAGTTCTCCACTGTAGCGCGTCTCCTCGCGCCGGACTTCACGAACCTGGAATACATGGAAGATGTACAGATTTTTAACTTGAATGCTGGACTTATAACTACAAGAAAATAATACAAGTGGTCTATTGTGTACTACAGTCCTGTACATACAACATGGCGGTGGTCCTGAAAGGTGTCAGTAATGCACGTATGACACAGGATTTGCACACAGTTTATATGGAGTCTACAAACCTGTCCCTTTCTGCGGATCTTGGCTCGTCTGAACTTCTCTCTGTGTTTGACTCTGGGGTTGCGGTCAATCTTCTTTCTCTTTGGTGTAAGCCCCTTATTCTTAGCCATCTGTAGGGAAAAAAGCAACACGCTCTCATTTGATCAATGTTTTCAATCAGGGGATGTAATCGGTTATACAAAATAAAAGATCTGTCTGATATGAAGATCATGAGTATATGTATTGGGAAAATTCATTTCTGATATTGTGCTATACACAACATTAACTACATTGGCGCTGATCCCATTTAGTCAACGTGTCCATTGTGTGGTTGACAGGCTTTTAGTCGGCCAAGGTTTATTTCAGTTATGCAGCTGCAAATGGATTTTCTTTGATTAAAAACACCTGTCTGATTCGTACCAGTCTAGAGACTAACCATTAAGTGTTTACTCTGCAAATCAACTGTACAGGGTAGTTTGTAAAATAATAATAATAATAATAATAATAATTTTAAAAAAATATATATATATATATATATATATATATTCATCTCCATCCACTGAAAAAAAAAGCTAACTTCTAAATGGTGTTTCAAGTTGGGACAATGTTATCTAATCTGTAAACCCAAGACTGATACAATGCGGGAAGCAATAACATTAAAACTAAAGATAACGGAATTCACTTTGTTTTATGACCCAGGCCTATTTTCCTGTACCCTAAAGTACATTCTAAAGTACGGGTCTTTGTTTTGAAAATGTTGACTTAAGAATCCTTGGCGGTTGTTTCCCAGTCAGAATGTTATGCGTAGTCCTGTACTTAGAGGTCAAGCAAAATGTGTTTTTAGTACTGTACTAGACTTAATCTCTGTCTGGAAAATTGACCCATAGGGTGACTATATAGAAGAACATGCTAACATTTCAACCAATCAAAAAAAACGGTGGACTCTTAGTTGACCAACATTTTTTTCTTATTCAGCGAGAGCCACAAACCAGTTCCTAATGTACATAACAGCTAAGCTGTAAAATAATAAATTGGGATGTGCCCGTAAATAACTTGCCATTTATTTAAAGAAGATTATTAAGGGGGTCACTGTACCTGGTAGCTAATTTTTCTCTTGGCATCCGGATACTCCACCTCTTCATCTGCTGCCACCTCCAATCTGCAACCAGAATAACATCTCCGGTCAGACTTGTTGTTCCAAGTCTGTGCTGTACTAATGTATCTGGCCCACTTGACGTTCAACCTTCCCAAGTCCGAAGAGATAAGAACTTGGGACCTATTGTTCACAAGTCTGCTTCTCTAGCCACTACGCTATTTAACAAGGGGTAGTCACTCATTCACCCAGGAGACATTCACTCTTCTTAGCCGGCTCCACTCACACGGTCCGGCAAATATGAATATTTATAAAACATTGTTTACTATTCACGTATTGCAAGTTGATTTAAAATAACTGCTGCAATATAGAAAAATGCAACTCAATATTATCCTTGTGCAGCGATGCCAGTAAGACATAATAAGCAGATAATAAACCATAAAGTCTTTTTTATCAGAACCATGCCCAAATGGAGGATGCCCACTTCCATTTAGTTTTTGTTATGTCGTTGGGGAATGTGTGATGTGTGCGTTTGTTTAAGTTAAAACAGAAAGCAACACCAAAGTCCATTTTCATTAATCTATTCCAATATCATAATCATTTTACTGTTTTCTAGCCAAAATAAATTTGACAACATAACGCTTTACATGGTCGCCAATATCCATGCTCTTGCAAATACATATACTGGCATACGTTTCTACTGTCCTCACTGCACAGCCCTACTTCTGGCAAAGCCCCAACCCCACAGCTTTACACTGTTGCCTTTCTGGTAACAACTTCATACAACTACTAAGTTGCGTGGTTTTTCCACATGGCTACATTAAAAGTATGCACTGAATAGTTAAATTGGCGAGACTCACCCCGCCTCAGCCTGGGGATCTTTGCTCTTGCTCTTTCTCTTCAGCTTCAGCCTCTCCTCCACTCCCCTGTAGAAGCGCAGAGCAGCCTGCTCATCCAAGTCAGACTCTTCTGACACTTCAGCTTCAGAATCATTAGATACCTGAAACACAGCAGCCGATCCAGCTTCAGCAGGCGCAATGGTATGCCAAGCACATCGCAGAACGTGTCAACCTTCAACCCATATCTGACCTTGCCCGTCTCTTTAGTGATCCATTCGCTACCCTTTGGCTTTCCCGTTGCCTTCCTCTGGTCTGCAGAGAGCAGCTGTTGCAGCTGTGGGACTAGCCGGGTGTCGACCGCACTCATCTCATTTATGAGCTGCAGAGGGATTCGGAGAACCAAATTACTACCGGGCACAGGACCATGCTCTCGCGCGGTACGATAAACACTGTTCACTACATTCACCCGACGTGTCATCGACCGTAGACCAATAATAACATCTCCACTCACATTTCGGTATGTCAGCAGTCTTTCAATCACTGGGTGGTTGTGGGCAGGGACACGCTTGGCTTTCAGGACCAGGTAAAAACTTATGTTTGTGCAGTAACTAGGAAGAGGTATAACAATTAGAGTCCATTTGCTTTGTTTACCCAGTTAACGTTACTAATACAATTCCCACTTACTTCAGATAAAGCCGCTGTTTAGTCTTGAGGAAGTCGGCGCCCTTGCCCGGTGGGATTCGTCCGTCTCGCACCAACTCCAAAAGGGGCTGTAACTCGTCTTTCAGCTCTACCAACTGTGCATGACAACATAAGCCATCGCTACAACATCACTAAAAACCACCATCAGTGACTAAAACAGCAGCCTAATGTAACTCCTGTTGCAGATGAACTCAAGTTAAATAAACAGTCCAGTGTTTCCAGATTTCTGTTAAATATTAGCTGTAATAACAATAGATGGGTATTAGTTAAGAGAATACTTTTTAACGTGAGATTTTCACTAGGCAGTTATACTAGGATTTCTGAATTCAAACTCATATACAGTACTAGTTAGGTTGTGGTTGTCCGACCTTTGCCTTAAAGTCGTGGATGAGCTCCAATAGTTCTGGTGACTCTTTCTTCAGAAGCTTCATCTTCTCCTTTTGAGACATTTGCTTCAGGTCCTTCACGATCCTGTCCTCTTTTTCCACCTCCTCCTCTACAGCAAACTCCTACACACCAACATAAAAGCAACATGAGGACAATTGGAAAGAATGTATCTTAAATTAAAAGTGCAAGAGGCTTGAGCAGGTATATTTTGTAGCTAATAATTTGTACCTGAAGAAGGTTTAGATCATAGTCCTCCTCACTAAGATCGGCAGCCAGTCGCCTTTGTATGTTCTTAGCTTCTTCCTCTTCTTCCTGATCCTCTGCCTCCACATCTTGCTGAGATTTTCCCTCTGCAACAACAAAGTAGCAAGTTATTTTAGAAATCAGCCACCTCCAAACAAACTAATGGTTACCATCCAGAAAGGTATATAATTAAACTTGAAAAAAACTGAAAAAAATTAAAACTTACTCGCAGCCACATAATCAGAGTCATAGTACATCTTTTTCTTTGATCCCCAAGCCATATCATTGGGGAGACCTAGGAGGGAAGACAGATACAATCAGCCTGTTAGTTCAGCAAATATCAGGTGGAACTACAAGCAATACAAAGGGATATGTGACAAATGTAAGTAAGGCATAGGTCAGAGGTTGACTACTAGGTACAGCGATTGCTTCAGCAGGTTGACATGGACAGTGATTACCATCATCCTTGTTCCCCTCCAGGTCACTATCCATATCAGCCTCCTCATCCTCATCCTCTTCTTCATCCTCTGAATCAGAGACGTCCAAGGCCATCACCTCCTCCTGTAAACCACAGGTTATTCATCAGCTCAATGTGACAGCTGGAAGTTAATTAAGTGCAACATCATAAGATGCAACTTGGTTGTTGCCGATCTCTCACTCACCTCTTCATCATCATCCTCCAGGTCACTGTCCATTTGAACACCTCGTGCCATGAGTTTCTATGGTGGAAAAAGAGACTGTGAGAGAGGTTCACAAAAGAACTAGAACTACAGGCATGGAAAGAGACTCACAGAGATTTAGAACTAGAACTACAGGCACGGAAAGAGACTCACAGAGATTTAGAACTAGAACTACAGGTATGGAAAGAGACTCACAGAGATTTAGAACTAGAACTACAGGTATGGAAAGAGACTCACTGAGATTTTGTCATCATGGAACTCATCCACCTTATCCTTGGTATACTGTGAGGATGTCTGTTGAAAAGATGTACATTATAAGGCAACTGAAATAATACATTCTTAAACGCAAAAGTAACAATGTTAACTCCAGATCAAGTAAAAGACACGCGATAGCACGGTTGACAACATCGCAAAACATTTAATCTTATTTCCATACGCAGCATATACCTTATCTGGTACAGGCATATCCTTATATGCTTTAGGGTCATCTTCGTCAAACTGTTCTGTCTTCTTCACCTTAGGAACGCGTTTTTTTCTAAATTGTGGAGTGGAAGTGTCACATTCTGCATTAGCGTAAAACAATCGCGAGGTAAAATGTATAACAACAACATGCATCCATATTAAACTATATTAACTGCAAATACATCTAGCTGTCTTAACGTACCTTAGCGCTCGTACCATGTTGAGAAGCTGAATGGAGGAGCTAGTTAGCAATCTAACGATGCTGGAAGAACCTTTAAAATCTGGCTATATGTGATTTTCCAAAAGGAAATGAAACGAATTACATATTTATACTTAATTACAATTCTCGGTAAAAACAACAATTATGTTACTAATGTACTCCTGCGACTAAACACACTATAAAAACGTAAACTACTGCTAATAAATTGGGCATCACATTTTCTGTTTCCTTCCACGTGCTTCCGGTTTTTTTCTTATTCGCAAATTGTCCAGAGGAGAAAATAAACATACTCGTCATACCACCATCTAGTGACTGAAGTAGAACTACTGTTTGGGTGAAATGCATCCTCCTTAAACGTCTTAAAATTCTATAACCGCATCAAAATTAATTAATTTGATCTAAAACACCCTAATCTGCATTTTTAAGTGGATTTTTAAAAATGAATTATAGTTATATGAAATTACTTATTAAAACTGGTCTCAGTGTGAATGGACAACACCCCCAAAACTTCACAAATCTGGCCTGTATTCTAGGGTGGCAAAAAAAAGCCATCACTCAGAAAAGCCCATGTTCATTATTGTTTGCCAAAAAACACTATTATTTAGTCACATAGCAAAATGTTTTCTGGTCTGACAACCCCAAAATGGAAAATGTTGTCTTAATTGCTTTACTTATTGCATTGCATTACAACCAACTCAAATCACCCAAGAACACCATTCCTAAAATGGAGGCAGTATCATATTAATAATTTAAAAAAATTTGGGGAGTGGATGCCTTTCTGAACACTCAAGGACATAGTACATAGTAAAGACAGCATTTACACCAACAGGTCATCAAGGGCATGTATGAGTGTTTCTTTGCTGGTTTGTCTCAGAGAAGGGCTGAGCCTGGAGATGTTGTGGAGGTTGAACAACAACGTCCAGGTAATTGTTTTTATGTGTGATTCAAATTAAATTGAACTATCCAGAGTGACACAGAGGCTTTTCACTTGAGTTGACAAATGGTCTGGGAAGCAGTCAGGGAAACAGTGGCCATGGATGTGGATAATCTTTAAGTCAACCTTTTCAAAACGAAGGGTACAGGAAAATAGGCCTGCATCATAAAACAAAGTGAATTCAATTATCTTTTGTTTTAATTTTTTTAAGGCTGTGGTGTGGATTTGGAGCCAATGAGCATGACCACTGTCTCATTGCTGTTTGTGTTTGTGTTCATCCAGTTGTGAATGTCTTGGAGGCAGCTGATGAGGCAGGTAGGAGTACAGGCAGTAGCAGGTGTGGTGGAGATGTAGAGCTGGGTGTCATCTGCATAGCTGTGGAAAATAATATTGTGGTATTGCTTAATCCTGCCCAGAGGTAGAAGAGAAACAATAAACAGGAGAGGACCAAGCATTGACCCATAGGTGACACCCTGTGTGACAGTCACACAGCTTGATCAGTGATGATTCGATTGGACAAGCTGTTGATGGTCAGTGAGCTAGGAGGAAAACCAAAAGTGTAATTCCTGTGATTCTGACACCAGCCAGACGTTCCATGAGAAGTTGATGGGATATGGTATCAAAGGCTGTGCAGAGGTGAAGTAAGATGAGGATTGATTAAAGACCTGATTGAGCAGCACGAAGCTGGACATTGGTGATTTTGACCAATGCTGTTTCAGTGCTGTGTTTAGTGTGGAAACCAGACTGAAATAGATTTTTGCAGTCAAGATGTTGTTGAAGTTGATTAGCCACCACTCGCTCCGGTATTTTGTTGAAAATGGGAGGTTTTAGATGGGACGGAAGCTTTTTGGGTATGGGGGTGACTGCAGCAATCTTGAAAGTGGATGGTACAATGCCAGTGGAGAGGGAGGAGTTAACTGTATTAGTGGTTAAGGGGGAGAAGGAAGGCAGAGCTGGCTTTGATGAGAGTAGTAAGCATTGGATCTAATTTGGAAGTGGATGTTTTGGATTTTCTGATGAGCTGAAGTCTGAGAGGTAAGTAGTGTGAGCCGGGCCCTGTAAGGTGGTCATGTAGGAAAGGTTATGGTGACGGCAGCATCATGTTTTGGGGATGTTTCTGTCAGGTTCTGGTGCACTTATCAGGATAAAAGGGAGAATTTACAGAAAGGTTTTCGAAAAAAAAACTGCTGCCTTCAGAAGACAGTCGACAGATGTAATTACCACCTCAGCAGGGTGAAGACCTATTCAATGATGACAGAGGAAATACATACGATTCTGAGGCACTGACAATAAAATATGAAAACATTTGGGGTGGGATTAAAGTTTTTACGGGTACTGTACAATCATATTTCTTTCCAATCCTCTACATTCTAACCTCCACTGGAATATAAAATATAATGTACAACAATGTTTCCAAAAAAGTTGGAACGCTGTGTAAAATGCTAATAAGAGTCAGAATGCAATGATATGCAAATCAATTATCCCTATATGTAAATGAAAATAGTACAAAGACAACATATCATATGTTGAACATACATTTTTTTATTGAATTTGGAAAAAATACATGCCATTTTGAATTTCATGCCAGCAACACATTTCAAAAAAGTTGGGACAGGGGCATGTAAACCACTGTGTTGCATCACCTCTTCTACTCTGCAAGCATTCGGGAAGTGCTGTAATTTTGAAAGTGAAATGTTTTCCCATTCTTGCTTGATATTGGATCTCAACAGTTCAGGGTCTCCTTTGTAATATATTTGGTTTCATAATGCAGCAAATGTTTTCAGGGGGTGACAGGTCTGGACTGCAGGCAGGCTAGTTTTGCACCTGAAATCATTTACTATAGAGCCATGCTGTTGTGACTCCTGCAGAATGTCGTTTTGCATTGTCCTGCTGAACTAAGCAAGGCCTTCCCTAAAAAGACGTTGTGTGGATGGCAGTATATGTTGCTCCATAACCTGTATATATTGTTCCGCAATAATGGTGCCTTCACAGATGGTGCCATGAGCGCTAATGTACTAACACCATCACGGATATTGGCTTTAAAAGAAAAGTTGTTTATTTTAGTTGATCATAGTCTTAAGAAAGAAGAATATTATAAATAAAAAGGAAATATGGTGCTGTGGACAAAGACCTGTATGTATGTTTTTCACATTTTTTTAGGGTTGTAAATGCCTGGCCACAGATTATGCCGGTTGTTGCATTTCTATGTTCTGTTTGTTTCAGTTCTGGTGTATCAGTTTCTACATTCTGTGTGTTTCAGTTCGGATGTATCTGTTCTTTTTCAGTTTTTGGTTTCACCCGTGCTTGTCTCACCTGTGTCCTGTTTCCTCGTTAGTGTGTGTATTTAGCTCAGTCCTTTTCTCCCAGTCATGGTGGATCATTCCTGTCTGCTCAGTGTTTGGCAATTTTTGTTCAGTATTTAAGTTCTTTGTATAACCTGCACATGGCACTCAGTTTTGTTTTAAGTTATTTTAAACCTCCTCAGTTACTTCTGCGTTTCTTTCTGCCTCCATCCTTCAAGCCTTACAACCGTAGCTATTTAACATTTTCCACTAAACATTTTTAACATGTTAATATAAAATGATCAACTGAGAAAAATTAATTCAGCTCAATACATTTCAAACAAAATACCTCAATAAATTCCTTGCCCTTCTGCCATTAACAGGTGCTGTCCATGATTCATCAGCTAAGTAAACACCTAAATCACTTACAGTAAAGTTGCAGGTCAGCTGTAGCAGTTCTATTCAACCATAGACTATGTACTCAATTTAGCTAACAGTGTCCCAGTGCCATAGGAACAGCACGCTGCTCTCTTCACTCAGTCAATTCCCCTCCTCCCTCCCTCTGTCCAAGTCAGTCTGAGGCTTCCTCCAGGACTTCAGGAGCCCAAAGCTGCTACTGCGAGGCCTGGTGGTGGGAGGCATGAAGGTTTTTGGAGGCCTGAAGATGCCCATTTTTAACTCGTCACTCCTATTCCTCATCAGCGCGAGGGCTGGGGTCATTCGAAAAGTGTCAAAGTACTGTTGAGTAAAGAGAAAATCTAAATTTCTTTGCAGATGGTTTATATAATTATATCTTTGTATTTATCCACTCTCACAGGCCTTTATGTTTACTTCTCTGTCATTGATCAGAAGGTCTTATTCAGAGCAACTTCAGGAGAAATAAGCTGTTTTGTCCAAAGGTTTAAAAACTGATATCTTACGTTGTTGGCTCACACACACACACACACACACACACACACACACACACACACACACACACACACACACTGAGGGGCAAGAGACATAAAACATAAACCCACACTTACACTAGCTTGTGGCACTGATGGTTCCTTTTCTTGAAAGTTTGGGTCCGTATCCATCCTCCTTAAATCCATCATTGACCTGCTATGATCAGACATGGTGGTCTTAGA
>JACXGJ010018444.1:0-10238 GCA_016801105.1 Esox niger
CCTCCCTCTCTCTCTTCCTCCCTCTCTCTCTTCCTCCCTCTCTCTCTCTTCCTTCCTCTCTCTCTCTTCCTTCCTCCCTCTCCCCCTCCCTCTCTCCCCCTCCCTCTCATCAGTGTTTGCACAACATAAACACACAACACGCATAAACCCGAAGAGGACAAAGTCCAATAGGTGTGTGTATTCAGCACACAAACACACACAGTAAAACTCAATGCATATTGCACACATGCCAATTAATATCCACATTTTACACATGAGGGAGAATGCTTTGTCTCTAGAGGGAGAGTTTTCTTCACAGAGAAAATGTGGTGCATGTAAATGGACAAGTACAGGCTTCATGTCCCTAGTGATGGTGGTATATTAACGTAAATGAACACATCAGCAGTAATATAACCAACATGGACCCACTCGGCAAAACATACAAAAACCCCACGCACACAGTGTGTTTTCTATAATGTAATCTCTCTCCCTCCATCTCTCTCTCTCCACCTCTCTCCCCATCCAGACCTCACCATATCTCTCTTCAAGAATTAATCTGTGTATATATATACACATCTATCTATATCTATCTATCTATATATCTATCATTACCTCTCTCCCTCCATCTCTCCAGTGGACTACATACAGTCCAGACCCCATCACTACTCCAGTAGGCCCATATTGATCCCTGTGTCTGTGTGCGTGTGCGTGTGTTGTTTAGTGTGTGTGTGCATGTGCGTGTGTATGAGTGTGCATGTGCGTGTGAGTGCATGTATGAGTGTGCATGTGAGTGTGTGTGTGTGTGTGTGCGTGTGTTATTTTAAGCTAGGCAGACCTGTAATCTGGGTTAATCATAGTTATCAACATGGCCACTGGTGGTTTATACCAGGTCTGTAGAAACACACACACACACACACACACACACACTAAACAAAACACACACACGCACACAGGACAACACAGATCATAGGAAGGTGAGGTGCCGATCTAATAAGAGGACATTGTGTGAGAACTGTTGGTTCATGTCTGTCTGGCATGGAGATGAGGATGACACAACTATGGAGACTGAGACAAAAACAAGGAGATGAGGATGACACAACTATTGAGACTGAGACCAAAACACGGAGATGAGGATGACACAACTATGGAGACTGAGACCAAAACACGGAGATGAGGATGACACAACTATTGAGAGTGAGACCAAAACACGGAGATGAGGATGACACAACTATTGAGAGTGAGACCAAAACACGGAGATGAGGATGACACATCTATTGAGAGTGAGACCAAAACACGGAGATGAGGATGAGACAACTATTGAGACTGAGACCAAAACACGGCGATGAGGATGACACAACTATGGAGATAAAGACAGAAAGAAAGACAGAAATACAGCTGACCAAAGATCTGTCTGCCTGTCTGTCTGTCTGTCTGTCTGCCTGTCTGCCTGTCTGCCTGCCTGTCTGCCTGTCTGCCTGTCTGCCAGTCTGCCAGTCTGCCTGTCTGTCTGCCAGTCTGCCTGTCTGCCTGTCTGCCTGTCTGTCTGCCTGTCTGCCTGTCTGTCTGCCTGTCTGTCTGCCTGTCTGTCTGCCTGTCTGTCTGCCTGCCTGTCTGCCAGACAGGTTACATCCAGTCCCTGGTCTAGCCTGGTAACCCAGACAGGTTACATCCAGTCCCTGGTCTAGCCTGGTATCCCAAACAGGTTACATCCAGTCCCTGGTCTAGCCTGGTATCCCAGACAGGTTACATCCAGTCCCAGGTCTAGCCTGGTATCCCAGACAGGTTACATCCAGTCCCTAGTCCATCAGCTGCTCAGCTTCCTCACAGGTTAATGGCCTTTCGCCTATCTTTTGCCAATGGCAGCAACTTCACTCCTCTCCAGACGGCCTCTGCAACTCACGCCTATTGGGCTGAAATACTGTGCACCATTGCATTCCACTGGCACAAAGCAGTCTCGCACACACGCACGCACGCACGCACGCACGCACGCACGCATACACACAATATGGATAAAGCTATTGGGTTGTGTGTTGAGATGGATGCATTCCAGAGGTAAATGACATCATTACCATATAAATGACTTCCAACCCAACACTACTCATGTAAGGTCCAATCAGCTGTGAGAAAATTAGGACGGAACCCAGATATTCAAAAATAAAAGCTTGAAAATATTCAAAAATGAATTAAACTTAAATAAAAAAAAAACACTGTCATCAGTTGTTGTACTTTTATTTTGAAAAGGTATCCGCCGTTGGTACGTCTTTCACTCAGTGTGTCTCACGACAAGTGACGAAAACGCTGCTTTGATGGGGAGAGAAATACTGTGCCACTGTTACCAGTCACCGCACAAGAAACAAATTATTGTCATTTTCCCTCTGTTAGGAAATAGTGTAAATACACTTTTGACAGCTTGGTTATAAGAAAAGTAATTAACCATAAACCTTCAAGCTAGCTGGTAATATTTCTTGGATAACTAGCTTTGAAGTATTTTATTTTAACTGTACCATGGTCAATCAAGCCCATTAACATGCTACAAAACTGTTAATAATTTGAAGCAAAATAAATAAATGACAATCTTTGTCTAAGTTTCCATTACTGAGTTAGCAATGAATGTGCCACCAGCTCAAATGAAAAGAAGACACTCTTATTTAAAGGAGTGCCAAGGGTCTTGGCAACTGCCTGTATTTGACTGTTGGTGAAATAAAGATTAGAATGGTTGTTGGTTCTCGCTGGGGCCACCCGTATGCAGGCAGGCAGAACCAAAGGCTTTGTTACCGCCCTAAATGCTCTAGCATCAACTCTTCCACTCAGGTCGAACTGATGTTAGCCTAGCACTCCAGCGGGCGACAGGGAGGCAACGATGCTACGCTAGCTAGCGCTTATCATCCTGTTTTAAGAAGGGTTGGCTCTTATCTGATCAGTCTGAGAAGACCTGACGCAAACATACTCACAGGCTGCCACTGGTCTCTCCAACGCTCTCTGAGGCGCTCTCCTCCCTTTCACATTCTATCCATCTGTCTCCTCTCCTCCTCCCCATCTCCTTCCTGTACCAATCTCTCTCTCCTTCCTTTCAATCTCTCCCGACATCCCTCCCCGTTTCCATCTCTCGCTTCTGTTCATACTCCCTGCTCTCCATCTCCTTCTTTTTAGTTTTAAACCCATCGGTCTCTCCTCTCTCCACCGAACCCACAGGCCACAGACACTTGAACAACACACACTGAACACACACGTTACAGAACACACATCGCCCCAGAACACACAACACCAGCGGCAGGCTTTGTTCCAGCTCATTGACTGCAGGGTCTGGAGGAACGGGGTGTGCACGCACGCACGCACGCACGCACGCACACGTCCATCCCAGACTGTCATTTCTTAACCCCATCATTTATTCATGAGAGCCAACATTAGACCGGGTCTCTCCCCTCTCTTCTGCTCTCCCCTCTCTCCCCTTCTCTTTCTGCTCCTTCTCGGCACCCTCCTCCCCAATGTCCTCCTCCTCTTGGCCCCTCTACCCTTCCCTCCATCTGATGTGTGTGTGTGTTCCTCACAGACACTGTGAGTATCAGTCAAACATGGGAGTATTAATTGTCATGATCTCTACTAGAAGAACGTACGTGTGTGTGTGTGTGTGTGTGTGTGTGTGTGTGTGTGTGTGTGTGTGTATTAATTATCGGTGAGCAGATAGATCCAATTCCCTCAGGACCTGTCTCCATCAGCCTATCTTATTGTTCGCACACACACACCCTCCTGTGTCCCTGACATCCGTTTATCTCTCCACTACCTCTCTTCCTCCTCCCCCTCGTTCTCCAGTATCCCTCCCTCCCTCCCTCCCTCCTCGTCCCTCCCCTTCCTTCAAGGATTCCTTCTTGTCTCCAGATCCAACCCATCCTGACACATTTTCCACTCCTCTCTTTACAGAGTTTCTGCTGGCGGCGTGACATGGCGTGTGTACTTATGTTACCATACTTGTCTGTAGCATTCAATCAGGCAAAGCGCTGACCCTTCGTTGGTCCTTTTAGTACCATTTTTGCATTTCAACCAAACGCTTGACTTTGGGTTCTGTCACAACTGTGCAACAGCAATAAAAAGAATGCAGCGAGTGAAGAAACACTCACATGACACTAGAAATAATGAGAGCAGAGCATTTTAATGTGAATAAAAACACAGAATGGGGAACGGAGCGACCAAACGGGAGCCCTTCGCAGCAGCGCTCAGTCACAAGACCATCAGGTGCTAGGAAAGACCGATCAGATCGAGAGGACACAAGCTGTCCTACTGGCTACAACGGCCAGCATGAGCAAGCGGTTTTCTCCTCTGAAATCGCATTTCAGACGCTGAAATTTAATAGAAATGCTGCTAAGAAGCTTAAAATATATCGTGGGGGGCCCACAGAAATTACATTCAGACACTGGTTACTGCGTGGACATTCAAGAGACAGGCTGTCTGCCTTGGGCTCAGAGGCTTTTATATCCTAGCCTCTGTCTCCATGGTGACATTGCCCCTCCCACGCCCCACTACATCATCCAATGAAACGTGGAGAAACAATGGGGACTTCCTGACTCCGGACCACGCTTTTTAAAGACACAGGGCACATTTAAGAATGCCAGCCACTTGCAGGCAGCCGTATCGGCACAACAAAAGCCAGAGCCACACACGCTGCACATTGATGAAGCAGGCCCTCGTTTATCGGCAATCACACGCCAGCAAAATACAAACACAACCGTCAACACACACGTTACTCATTTACCGAACAGGAAAGGGATTGTGTGTAGTGTGTGTGTGGAAGTGACCTCTTGTTACCTTTTGAGACACACACTACACACTACACACACACACACTACACACACACACACACTTCCCTCTATTATAACCAGACAAAAGACCTTTGCTTGTGGCCTGAGGGGGACCCAATCCTGCCACCACTGGAGAAGGCGGGTGAAAATGTCTTGCTATGGTAACAGGGATATTATAAGCCAATTAGGAGAGTCGCTTGAATGAGTGACAGAGAGACTGAGCATGACACAGCCCGCCTCTGTGTCAAAATACTGCCCAGTTCTGTCTTTGTGACTGTGTGTGTGTTTCTGTGTGTGTGTGTGTGTGTGTTTCTGTGTGTGTGTGTGTGTGTGTGTGTGTGTTTCTGTGTGTGTGTGTGTGTGTGTGTGTGTGTGTGTTAGGGCAGCCCCTTCCATGTCTACCCCTCCTTTTCTTGTCCTGGTTTCTCCCACCTCCACAATCAGTTCTCCTCCCAACTCCTACTCTCTCTCCCTAGAATTCCTCCCTCTCTCAGACATCTCACCTCTTAAGACACTGATTTGACAGAACACACACAGACACAGACACAGACACAGACACACACACACACAGACACAGACACAGACACACAGAGAGAGAGAGACACACACACACACACAGAGACACACACAGAGACACACACACAGAGACACACACACAGACACACACACAGACACACACACACACACACACACACACACACACACACACACACACACACACACACAGAGACACACACACACACCCTTTTCTTGAGGACCGCCTCCCTCCTACTCGTTCAGTCATTCAAATCATCTCTTTGTCTGGAGCGAGTGAGAGGGGAGGTGAGAGTTAGGGTGTGAGAGGGAAAGAGGGAAAGAGGAGAGAGACGGGGGTGGAGAGGAAAATGAAAAGATAAAATGAAAGGATAATAAGGCGAGAGAGAAGGAAGAAACGGGGAGATAAAGCGAGGGAAAGGAAAATGAGTGATAAATAGAAAAACAAGTGGACAGAGATAGAAGAGACAGAGAGAGACAGAGGGATAGAAATGAGAGGCACAAGCACAGCGGCACCAGCTCTGCCCTGAACTCGTTTGATCCAGTTCCCTCACCAGGCGTTCCTCCTGATACATTCCTGTGGTTGGATGAGGCGCTGCAAGGAGGACCGAACGAGAGAGAGGGAGGGGAATAGAGGGGGAGGGAGGAGGGGGAAGTAGAGAGATGCGAGAGAGGGAGAAAGAAGAGAGGAAAGAGGCAGGCAGGGGAGGGGGAGAGAAAGAGAGGAAGGGAGAGAGGAAAAGGGACAGAGAATAGGTGGAAAAGGAGTAAACAGACAAAGAGATAATAGAGGGACAGAGAGATAGGACAGAGTGCGTAGCGAGAGAGACATGGAGAGTGAGAGAGCAGGGAAGAGTGAGAGAGCAGGGAAGAGTGAGAGAGCAGGGAAGAGTGAGAGAGCAGGGAAGAGTGAGAGAGCAGGGAAGAGTGAGAGAGCAGGGAAGAGTGAGAGAGCAGGGAAGAGTGAGAGAGCAGGGAAGAGTGAGAGATGCCAGAGTAAAGTACTAAACTACACCAAGTGCCAAAGCTACCTGCTGCTTAAGTTCCCTCCCTCCCCAGCCCCTCCCTCCCCAGCCCCTCCCTCCCCCTCCCAGTGAGTAACTTGACTCCATTACTCCCTCTCCAAGCATTTAAACAAAACACTGAAGTAAGACAAGGGGAGATGGAATGAGGGACGGAGAAAGAGAGGGAGGGATTAAACCCATTGCTTAACTGTGCATCCTACAAAACACACACACACACACACACACACACACACACACACACACACACACAGGTTTCTCACAGGGGGAGAGAGCCGTTAGACCACAGTGTCACCGCAACGACATCACCACGACAACACTGCGACAGAGAACAGTGAACCCCCAACCCTCCAAAAAAAAAAAAGTCAGACCCATTCAGCGGTTTAACCCCCAGGCGACAGAACGGACACCGCCAGACCCACCTTTTACCCAGAATGCACCACGGGATGTCGGCCGGTCACAGCGGACGGGAAAGGACAACAGGGAAAAGGACCAAACGTTCCTGGAAAACTTAAATAACACGTCCATTGATGCTGGACACACACGTCAGACACTGAAGACATACTGTTTTCCCGGCAGTCAACATTAAAATCTATAAATTTCCCACCCAGCTTATCAGTGACAGCAGACGCTTCCCATTTCAGTCATCCATCCTTCAGTGGTTTTTCCCTTGAATCTACCAATATAAATATTACCAATACAGATCACCTAGTCTACCAGATGGATGCACTCCATCCCGACGCAGGATAAGTAACTAAGTGATTTTCTTCTGTAAAATGTCACTGGGGAGGTAATCTAGATGTCAAAAAGGCAGATTTATGCTCTCCAACACGTTTTGTTAAAGTGAAGGGTTTTTTTCCTGTATAGAATTATTGTTACAAGAACTCGTGCAACATGTAAATAAAATCACATGAAAATACAAAATAGTATATAAAAAAGGTCACTATCGAGACCATGAAGATCCATACACACGCACGCACGCACGCACGCACGCACGCCAACAAACCAACAAAATCCCCCACACACGACATCTACGAACACTGAATAGTTGGGGGCCAATCCAACATGAGCTTCACTCACATGTGATGATCTTTCTGGAGTAACAGGTGTGTAACGTGAATGTCTCTGGCTGGACTCCCACACCTGACACCACGCTCATCAGACATAAACTTCAAACTTACCAGCACTCATACTGCTGACCTCCATACATTTTGACAGACTGACAGTCGGTTCTTATAGGTTGCCTCCCCCTTTCTCCCTAAAACGTGTGTCCATGACCCGTTGACCAGTCGACTGGTGTGAAGAACTTAAGACTAAAGGTCAACCAGGTTTATTGTCTCCTTCCCCTATTCGGTATGTGGCTCGAAGTTGTGATACAGGCAAGATCTTAGAAATCAAAACCAGGGGGATAAACCCAGTGGATCTATAGGTTGGGTCATTACGACGGTGGATAGAGGAGCACACAGGGGGTGAAGTGAGATGAATGTGGAGAATTCACACTGCGGTTATACAGTCTGACTGTTTTCAGTCTGTTACCTCAGCTAACCCATTACACCAATTTGCTTTCTTATCCCCCCCCCCCGTCTCTCACGCCCCTTCTCTCTCCCCTTCTCTATCCCATCTACCAATCTCAATCACACTCTTACCTCTCTGTTCCAGAAACCCACCAGCTCGGCCCCACTTCAGACCGGTTAACTATTACATGTCATTAGCGGCACGAGGCACGTTCATTAGCGTGGGCAAAGCCGAAGTGGAAAGCATGATAAAACTATAAACAACGACAAGAAGAATCAGATGGGAAGGTCCGGAGGGAACACGGAAGTTTCAGAACCGTTAAGGCAGCTGACAATCACGTGTGCCGACTGTGACCTTCTCACAGCCCAGACAGCGCCAAGCTGCAAACTGCTACAACTAATCGCCAAAATGGACTGTCAGAATAGCTGTCGGCTGCATCCATGCTGATTGCAGTGCACCATGAGCTCACATCCAGCAGGGGATCCCATCCAGCAGGGGATCCCATCCAGCAGGGGATCCCATCCAGCCGGGGATCACACAATACGCTCAAGTCAACAACTGTTGTCCTGCGTCATTTTGGGGGTTGCATCCGGGGTGTCTTAATAAAGCACTCCTCCTTCTCCCTCCCACCCTATAGTAACTATGCTCATTTCCGTCTGGCGACAGGTCAAAGGATTCCAACTGATTGTGTGTGCATTTGTGTGCATGAGTGTGTGTGTGTGTGTGTGTGTGTGTAAAGGTGGCCTAATTGAGGGTATAAAGGGGAGAAGGGTCACTTATGACAGGAAATGGAGAACAAATGTCTGTGTGTGGGGGGTGTGGGGGGTGTCGGGGGTCAGGACAGTCGCCGGGCTCTTCCTCCATTTCACAAGGGCCCCCATAAAACGCCCGAGTGATTCTAAGACCCCTTCCCCCTCCATCCTCTCTCTCAACTTTCATAGCCCATCACCACCTGCTCATAGCCCCCTTCGCCCCTCCCAGACAACCCTAAAACACACACACTCACACCAACCTAATCTCTTGACCCATAGATTTTCTATCCAGTTTAGTAAAAAAAAAAAAAAAAACACACACGGCCTGTCGTTCTCTGTCGTTCTCCCTCCTTAAGCGACCCCACTCTGGGAGGTTGTTGGGGAGGGGGTGACACCAATTAAACAAGTGCAGAGGTCTGGTCGCTATGGTGACAGCAACCACAGCAACGACGAGACCTCTCCTTGAGCCCCTCCAGACGTATGTGTGTGTGTGTGTGTGTTGAAGCAAAGCGTCTGATCGCTTGAAAACAACAAACACACACACCAGATGCCTCAGAAAGGGAAAGGGAGGGAGTGAGACAGGGAGAGTGAGACAGGGAGAGTGAGACAGGGAGAGTGAGACAAACAGAGACCAAAAGATGGAGGGACGGAACCTGGAAGATGAAGTGCTTGCTGAAAAGAGGAGACAGAGAAATGCCAGCTGACTCGCTTACATAAGATCAATCAGTGAGAGGTCTTAGTGCTAAACGAGTGTGTGTGTGTCTCCACATAACTGTGCGTCTGAGACAGTGTGTGTATAACTATTAGCGCGCGTGTGTGCGTGCGTGTGGTGTGTGTGTGTGAGACCTCGGTCTTTAATACACTTGCTCTAATCCTCTTAGCGTATGCCGGTTGAAGCTCAGTGCTTCTATATTATATAACTTGCTCTAATCCACATACACACCAAGGCAGGCAGGAAAGGATGCTGACCCCCATATACTGGAGACATTATGACCTGTGCCTGCCCGACCACTGGCGATCTCCGATAAACACTGTAAGCCTAAACTGGTTATGTAAAGCCAGGGATAATGATTGCGCGTGGAATGGGTAATTCCACCGTGTGTAGGACCTGTCGAAGAAACAGACGAAGAGCCGCTCGGCGAAACCAAACAACTGACATCTCCTGTGTGGGTCAGCTCAGATCGGAGCGCAACGGGAGGCGCTGGAAACTCTTCCCCTTTTGTTCGCCCGTCCTCCTTATCCACACATCCTCCCTGTACGGACCCATCCATCAAACATCTCACCCCCCCCCCCCCCCCCCCCCCCCCCCCCCCCCCCCCCCCCCCCCCCCCCCCCCCCCCCCCCCCCCCCCCCCCCCCCCCCCCCCCCCCCCCCCCCCCCCCCCCCCCCCCCCAACCCCTCTCCCTGCCTCCATCTCTCTTCTTTCTCCGCGGTTGCCGGAGCAACAGCAGCCAACTTCCTGAGGCCGGTACACATCACCGGAGACCAGTGACAGATGCAGAGTGACAGCCGGGCGAGCAGACGGAGAGAGGCGCGGAGAGAGAGAGAGAGGCGCGGAGAGAGAGAGAGAGGCGCGGAGAGAGAGAGAGAGGCGCGGAGAGAGAGAGAGAGGCGCGGAGAGAGAGAGAGAGGCGCGGAGAGAG
>JACXGJ010018445.1:0-10227 GCA_016801105.1 Esox niger
GGATGATCCTACATTTCCCCCAAAAAAACTATGTAAGCAAAGAGCTGCAAGTACTGGAACTTCCCAACAAGGTTTGGGGGTGTTTAGTGAATGAGTGAATAACTCCAGCATTTTTTGTTGGATTGAAAGGGATGGGGTAAAGAGTCAACTCTTGCTCAAATCCCAAAACACACTCAAATGGATGCACAGAGCCAGGCTGATTGGTGCTAACTGCATTTTCTAAGCTGAAGTGACCACAGTTCACCTCACATAATTCTGTCCAATAACAAGGAATCGTGCCCTATCTTAAACAATGCCCAAAGATAGGGGCACAAAATATTCATTGCATCTGATGCCTGGCACTCCATTCCTATAGGGTCAGTGCATTCGCTCCAACAATTAATCAAGTATAGCATGGCAAAAATAATATTTAGTTGAATTCAGCTATTATGCCTGCTTCCTGGATGTTTCACTCACTGTGTTAAACTTTTAAGAATATATTTAGATGTTTTATTACCTGGTCATAAAGGAAATTCTTCAGCATGTACAGTGGATGTAAAAGGTCTACACACCCCTGTTAAAATGCCAGGTTCTTGTGATGTAAAAGAATGAGAAAAATAAATCATGTCAGAACTTTATCAAATTTTAATGTGACTTATAATGAACAGTTCAATTGAAAGACAAACTGAAATCAGCGAGGGGGAAATGAAAAAAAAAAAGTTCAATAACCTGGTTGCATAAGTAACTCTTATAACTGGCGATGTGGCTGTGTTCAGAATTAACCAATCACATTCAAACTCATGTTAAATAGAAGTCATTACACACCTGACATCATTTTAAGTGACTGATTAATCAGAAATAAAGTTCAGCTGTTGTAGAAGGAGTTTCCTGACATTTTCTTAGTTGCATCTCAGAGCAAAAGCCATGGTCCGCAGAGAGCTTCCTAAGCATCAGAGGGATATCATTGTTTAAAGATATCAGTCAGAAGAAGGGTACAAAAGAATTTCCAAAGCATTAGATATACAATGGAACACAGTGAAGACAGTCATCATCAAGTGGAGAAAATATGGCACAAGTGAGACATTACCAAGAACTGGATGTCCCTCCAAAATGTATGAAAAGACAAGGAGAAAACTGGTTCAGGGAGGCTTCCAAGAGGCCTACGGCAACATTAAAGGAGCGGCAGAACAACAACCCAAAGCACACATCCAAATCCACAAAAGCATGGCTTCTCCAGAAGATTAACATTTTGGAGTGACGCAGCCAGAGTCCAGACCTGAATCCAATTTAACATCTGTGGGGTGATCTAAAGAGGGCTGTGCACAGGAGATATCCTCCCAATCTGATAGATTTGGAGCGCTTTTGCAAAGTGGGTAAATATTGCCACATCAAGATGTGCCAGGCTAATAGACTCCTACCCAAAAAGACTGAGAGCTGTAATAAAATCAAAAGGTGCTTCAAAAAAGTATTAGTTTAAGGGGGTGCACACTTATGCAACCAGGTTGTGTTTTTTTATTTTAAATGTTTCCCCCTCAAAGATTTCAGTTTGTTTTTCAATTTAATTGTTCACGTTATAGGTCACATTAAAGTTGGAAAAAGTTCTGACATGATTTATCTTTGTCTAATTTTTTAACTAAAAAACACCTGGCATTTTAACAGGGGTGTGTAAACTTTTTATATCCACTGTACCACTTTGTAAATGCAAATAATTTTCACGCAACAGATGAAAAAAGCTCCTCATAAACTAGAAGCAATTATTTAAGAAAAAATATATAGCTAACCATTGATTCACTAGCCGAATCTATACTTAATTATACTTTTGGGAAATTTACTGTGCATTGAGGCAAGACCTTCTAGAACCATGGCGTAGATTGCCTGTCCGTCTGCCCACCCCAACCCACTGATCATTACAAACTCTTAATTTTTCAATATAAAAATGTCTATACGGCAACAACGTGTTAAGTCATTTGTTGAATGTAGAATAGCTCTGTCTTGTTACTGATGATAACCCTTACTTTAGTGAATGTGTGAAAAACTGTGAGATGCAGCTTTAATATTACCAGGGCATGGTTCTGTGTATAACGGCATTTGTTTCTCTCTTGCACTTTTTGTTGCTATAAGATTGGAGTCTTCTCAGAAGTAGGATACAACAATGGCAGTCTAAGTTCAAATAATACTATAATCCTATTGATCTGTTGCCCTTTCTCCCTTTTTGAAGCATGGAAACCTGTATATTGTTATTGACATTATCTGTGCCTCATTACTGTCACTATATAAGTTCCTCCTTTCCTCGTGTACATGTTGGTCATTATTTGGATTATGTTCCTTATGTAGAGCTGTTCGGTTTTACTTTGTAATGTCTTAGTTATTTTATTTTAAGTCTTCTGTTCTCCCTGGTCTGGGAGTCAACTCCTAGCCAAATCAAAGCTTGACATTGGAAGTTGAGTGACAAGTAGTCAAATAATCAGTTATGAGTCGACTCTCCACTATAGGTATACTTACCATTGTACAATCTGTCTGGCACCTGGGCAGGTGCGCTCCTCCCTGAGGATCATAACTTTCTGCTCTGGTGCACAGGAGTGAGAATGAGAGTTTTTGACTTCCTACTTTACATAACAGGTTAAAAGGAAATCATTAAATTGGTTATACCTTCAATATATTTGCTCCCATAAGCTTTTTCTGGAAAAAGACCCCTAAGGTAGGTGATGCTGGAGACTGCAATGGCCAGCAGCTTCTTCACAACAATCACAGACTGCTCCTCAGTTGAAACAACATTTGGCAGTAACTGGGTACCCTGTAAAATATTACAAACACATGTGGTCCTCATGCCATGGCAATTTCAATGTCTGAAGAAATCGCAGTGTAACTAGTTTTTGATAGAACATGTGTGTGTCACAGGTTTACTACAGTGTGTGTTTAATTTTTGCTTTAATTTTGTAAATAAAAAACAAAGAAATAAAGTTAATGCAAAGTTGGATAGCCAGATGTTTTACCTGACCCACCCGCACACGTTGTTCAAAAGCCATGGCAATACAATAGTTGATAACCAGCTGACCAATCTACAAAAAGGGATTCAAACCAGAAGTCAAGTCATGTTACTTAACTAAGATGTGCTCCTGTGTGTAGGCAGCTACCACAAGAAGAAAATGTGTCCAAACTTCTGACCAGTACTGTAGCTAGTGTAAAGGATTAATTTATTACCATATCCTGATTTATCCATTATTCTGCTAATTCACAGTAATAAATGGACTGTTTAGACTAAGCCTAGATTTTGCTTTAGACTGTTCATGGTTGCCACGTATAGAAGAAGAACCAGGTCAGCATACCCTGTTCTTAGAAGTTGTTATGGCCTGGACGGAAGGAGCCAGGCCTAAAATCTATCTTATCTATGGCCCTGTACAGATGGCTCCAAGGTGAAGTTGCCTGTGTCTCTTCTGTTTCTCCCATTCGGGGAGGACAGAGACCAGGGGTAGCTCAGGTTAGGAGGTCTGTTGACTAAGACCTAGAACTTTGGTTACCATGACAAAGTAGAGTTCTATCTTGTTTTATGATTAGTATGACGCCTTGTTTTGTATGTATCTTATAGCATAAGAGATAATATTTGCAGGAGCTGACAAGGGGGGGAATAAAGAGGAGAAAGCCGTAATGAAATGAGAAGCATGTCTGTCATGGCATTACCCTGTTCATCTTTTGTAAAATTGGGATGGCTGTTCACGTGGATCCACGTAATTAAACATGAAATAATCAACTGTTATATGAACGACTGAGAAGTTCTTTATTTGAATAAATCGCGAACATTTTCCATCTTCCACACTAGCTAGTTACATTCCTTAGATTAGACTGGCTAGTACTGACACTAGTACTACTGAGGACAACACAACTGGCACGATTATCATACCAAGCAAGCTACTAACTAAATTTATATAAAAGAAAGCAGTCCAATGCCACAAAATAACCAAAGTCAGAAACTTACAAAGAACAGTCTCGAACAGGATTAACTTTAGCCAGAGGCAAGCACTTGTTATCTTGTCTGAAGCTTTAGCTAGCTAGTTGGCGCCAAATAACCCCTCATTCACACACAAACGGTGAAATCGCTAGCGGTTTCGGTAGTGACATTCGGAGGCAGCTGAAATTGTCCCGCCTTTGTTGTTTGGACCAAATCAGTTACTTAAGATGGGAAATAAGCCTATTGCATTAAAGTAAAAGGCGGGACCAACATGAACAAAACAGCGTAATAAATCTCCGTTCATTAAAATGAAACTCACTCAAATAAAAGCAGGGGATTTTAGCGTATTTCTCTGCTGGCCTAATAGCATTTCAAGAAAACCGCGACAGCTCCCACAGAATCTGTTCATTAACGAAAATGGGTACATGCCTTTAAAAAAAAAAAAAATACAGGTAGCTATAGTATTTCATTTTGGTTGAGAGCCAAAGCTAGCACTGCTAAATACATAATACGTATCAACTGATCGAGAACAACTGTAGATCCGAGACTTAGCAAACCTAGACCTCGCTATATTGTTTCTTATATTGTCTTGATACACCACCTTAGGAATGTCCTACTGATCGTGTACTAGTAAAATAAGTTGTTATGGACTATTCAGTATTGTAGCACCTAAAAGTTTTCCTGTTGGTTTTCTGCTGGGCTCCGATTGGCATTCCGCGACGGCGAAGATATGAATTATATGCTGGAACAAGGATACATTTTTTTGGTCTGCTGATACGTCATTACCAGCTCTGCCGGGAATACTTTTTTTTTTTTTTTTTAAATTACATTTCCTACAATACATATGTACAATATACACTAAGCAAAGTGGCAATATTGATTATTTTAATAATATAAAAATCGCAGACATTTCAGAAGCACAATGACAAAAATAAAACTAAGGAATTTCACCGCATAACCACAGATCGAACATAAGACACCTTGATGGTCACCAGAGATTTGATAATTGCTAGGATGTAGTTAACGAGACATCATGGTCTTGTCGGAAACTTGTAATTACAACTGATAAGATGCATAATTTGCCTTAAAACTCCAGAACGAGGCACAAGTATCTACAGAAAAATGACTCAAAACCAATTCATAATCTTTGGTATCTTTTGAGTATACTTTAGAGGCAGAGGCAACTAGCCTACGTTTTAGGTAAAATGTCCTGGATATAGTTATTGTCATTGGTCATTATGTCAATCACTTATTGCCTTATGAGCATGGGCGTCGTTAGACCTGGGCGTCCGGACCATAGCCCCGGATCTTTTATGAATAGCCCCGGATCTCTGGACCATAGCCCCGGATCTTTTATGAATAGCCCCGGATCTCAAATTGTGTATATAACTTTTTTTACGACGGTATGTACATAATTTGCCCCTGATCTATTTATTTTTATTTCCGAACACGCATTAATGACCTCGAAAAATAAATTGTTAATTAAAAAAAGCAAATGTTTTGGGTCCTCTGTGTGTCATTCAAGCTACAGGTCCACTTTGTATTTTGTGTGAGCCCGCCGAGAGAGAGCGAGTGCACCGGTTACAGGGCTGCTCGTTGATGGCATCCGATTCTGGCAGCTAATTCTTTGGAATCCATATTCTAAGAGCAATATAAGAAGTGCAGCTGGAGAATAGGGCAATCAAAACACTTTTTCAATCGGGGTTTGCAATTTCTAAACCGCAGAAAACTGCGGTTTGGGCTTTTTATTACGCTCTATCAAAATAATCATTTTTACTGGTATGTCTTCGCTGTAATCATATTCGTATTTGTATACAATTTATTAGGAGTTGATTTTAGAATCCGTTTGCATATACTAAGAATAATAATTCAGACAATTAGTGTGATTGTAATCTGGCAAGCAAAGGACATGATCGTGTCAGTCAACGCAACAAGATGGCTGTGATCTTCGGGCCCTCAGGCCCTTCTGTAGTGGAAAAATAATGGGCTCAGGAACCCTTCTGAAAACCTTGCTGCATCCACAAATGCAAGTAAAAACTCGACCAGCAAAGAAGACCCATATATAATCAATATCCAGAACCGCAACCGACTTCCCTGGGCCTGAGCTAATTTAGGATGACCCGAGGCGAAGTGGATAGCTGTCATGTGGTTTGACAAATCAACATTTTAAATTATTTTGGTGTATAATGGATGCTGTGTCCTCTGGGCTAAAGAGGAGAGGGACCATCCCGCTTCTTTTCAGCGCAGATATAAAGCCAGCATCCTGATGGTATGGGGGTGCGTTAGTGCACATGACATGGGTGATTTGTAAATCTACCAAGGCACCATTAATGCGTAACAATATGTGTAGGTTTTGGAGCAACATATTCTGCCATTCAGACAACATATTTTTTAGGGAAGGCCTTGCTTATTTCAGCAAGAAAAAGCCAAAACACATTCTGCAAAATATTACAACAGCATGGCTCCATAGTAAAAGAGTCTGGGTGCTAAACTGGCGTGCCTCTAGACCAGACCTGTTGTCCATTGAAAACTTCTGGCACATTATTAAATGAAAAATATGATCAAAGACACCTTGAACTGAACAGCAGCTGAAATCCTATATAATGCAAGAATGAGAAAAAATTTCACTTTAAAAAATACAGCAATTGGTCTCCTCAGTTCCCAAACGCTCTGAGTATTATTAAAAGAAGAGGTGTTGTAACACAGTGGTAAACATGCCCTTGTCCCAACTTTTTTGAAATGTGTTGCTGGCATCAAATTCAAAATCGACTTATATTTTTCCAAAAACAATATCATGTCTCAGTTTCAAAATTTGATATGTTGTCTTTGTAGTATTTTTAATTACATTTTGGGATAAGTGATTTGCACATCATTGCACTGTGTTTTTATTAGCATTTTATGCAGCATCCCATGTGTTTCTTTTCTCTTTTTTTGGCAAATTAATTACCATAACTGTAAAACAGTCTGTAAAATAAAAGCGTTCAAAATGAACAATTGCACCTAATGTATAGTAAAAAGGCCACCAGAGGAACTGATAAACAAATGACGGACAAGGCCTAACCCCTAAGAGGAGTTTTTAGAAAAATGTAAAATATTTTCACCAAATGAATAGTCTATGAAAAGGTATACATTCAAATGCTAGTGTATACAGTAGGAAGAACAAGTATTTGATACACTGCTGATTTGCAGGTTTTCCTACTTACAAAGCATGTAGAGGTCTGTAATATTTACCATAGGTACAATTCAACTGTGAGAGACGGAATCTAAAGGCTGGGATGCGCTACAGGACAATAGGCAAGCAGCTTGGTGAGAAGGCAACAACTGTTGGCACAATTATTAGAAAATGGAAGAAGTTCAGGTCTGGGGCTCCATGCAAGATCTCACCTCGTGGGGCATCAATGATCATGAGGAATGTGAGGGATCAGCCCAGAACTACACGGCAGGACCTGGTCAATGACCTGAAGACAGCTGGGACCTGAGTCTCAAACAAAACCATTAGTAACACACTACGCCGTCATGGATTAAAATCCTGCAGTGCATGCAATCCTGCTCAAGCCAGCGCATGTCCAGGCCCGTCTGAAGTTTGCCAATGAACATCTGAATTATCGAGAGGAGGAATGGGAGAAAGTCATGTGGTCTGATGAGACAAAAATAGAGCTCAAAATCTAGTCAAGACAGCCTCCTCTCTTCTGCCTCTAGCTGCCTTCCTCCCATCCAAACATTCAACTGTATTTGGAAGGGACACATGTCCCTGGTGTCTATATTCAACTGTTCCTGCCATCTCTGAATCGTTTCTGCTCATCGAAACAACAACTTCCCCCTTCTCACCATGAAGGGTCTGTTGGTTTAATTTGATTTAAGACAATTGTAAATACCTCTAATCAATACTTGAATGTAGCCTGCAAAGGAAAAATAAACTTGATCCAGGCCTATTGTTTAGAGCTACACCATTGATGTCAGAGTTGTCCTCGCTGGGACCTGAAATATACACTTGCCTATGGTTTGAAAATGACCTTAGTCCTCTCAGTATACAAACAATATTGTGCAAGGTACATTCATGTCAATCTTAGGTTATGTTGATGTGCTATTGTTGCACACCTCAGTACTGGAACCTCTGGATGCAGTCTAACATGCAGCTTGTATTTTATCTCTGGTGTGAATTGCCACACTATTCATTGTCTTATATAAACTTCAGTTGGCTGGGACTCCTTGTCCACTAGAAGGTCCAGACTTTGATTGATGATATTTGTATATAAGGCTGTCCTGCAGATAAATCCTTTTTAGCTTAGAAAAGGTTTTAAGTACTCATTACACACTCATGGAAATTCATTGAGAAAATGTATACTTGACATTTTGTTGCCTATAAGAAATTTGATGTGTATGTTAGTTGTGATTGTTTTTCAAAATGGGTGTGTTTCATTTTCCTTTTTTAAATGTTTAATGTCGTAATCCATAGCTAGGCTGTAAAAGATACTAAGGTTTCAGTTTATTTCACACACTAAAAGGCCAAAAGTCCAGGTTTAAAGTACCATGTGATCTTTGTTTTCTGACTTCCATTGCCGCACTACAAATGGCCTCTCTAATGTTTGCAGCATACAAATAATCGGGGATGGTCAGAATTGATTGTATATGTATTTCAAATATGTATTTCAAATACAAAATAGGATTTTGTCATTTGTATTTGATAGGGTTGATGAAAATGGCTTTATATCTTGTATCAAAATGCTTTAGTATTTTGTATTTGCTAGTTCAAAAATATTTGCTGAGAAGGCTACATGATGACAAAAAACACTGACTCTGTTTGGTGCCTACTTAGTAATTTGCCGAGATTTGTTGAGATCAGAACAGAAAATGTATCCATGCCCGAAGAAAGTCAAGATGGGAAACGTGTAGTTGCCAGCTTTCTATTGTTTTTTAGCATGAATTGAAAAGCTGTTGCTATCAAATATTGTCTACGTAATCAACTGAGTCATTTTTGGTGAAGGGATAGATAAGCCAACAGATGGAAGGTTTGCGGAGTGATTTCATGCTCCCTTGTAAAAGTATTTATAAAGTACAAATATACAGCAGTTTCTTTTGATACACGGTGTGGCTGCTGTGTTTTGTATTTTAGGTTTTTGGTATGTTATTTTAAAATACATATTGATGTATCTTTGCCCGTCTTTGCTGATAGTGTTTCCTTCCCTACAAAACAGGTACTATGTTCTTTTAGAATGAACCACTAACTAATTGATGGTGTATCCTTGTGCACAATGGCATTTTCCCAACCTTCATCTATGTTGGAAATCCACAGTCGTCCGAATCACCCCACTAGGACGTTCAATGCAGAATGTTTCTGTCTAAAACAGTATTGATGCCTCTAAGGGGGGCATTTTTTATCTTGTCTGAAGGCTAATAAATTGCTTCTATCAGTACGTCGCTGTGGAAATGTTCTGTTGAAAAGGGAATGAGAAATGTATCCAGTAGGCGGCAGTGTAGAGCGCCCCGAGGAAGGAAAGGATCCGAGTGAGACAATGGGATACTACCGTATGCTACTGGACTCCACAGAAGCCAGTTAAGGGTTTTACAAGTTATTGCGCACTTTTCTTCATGCTTACGCTCAATCAAGTAAACTTGATCAACCAGATGAATTGTAGAAACATTTTAAAAGATAAGCATTTCATAAGGAGAATCTGAAAAATAAATAGCAGAGGATGGTTTCGATCCATCGACCTCTGGGTTATGGGCCCAGCACGCTTCCGCTGCGCCACTCTGCTTCTCCACAGTAAGTGGAATACTAATACTTGAAGTACCACTACAATTATTGCACAGGTAGTGTTTTAAAAATGCATTCCATCAAATCAAGCATATACATGTAGATGGTTCAGAACAATAATGAAAACGTGTCACATTTCAATTATATGTATTAATGGCTTAATTTCAGCTACCACACGATATTGGCTCGGATATAGGTTCTGTATCTAGATTTGGCGAAAGGGAATAACTATGTATGTATGAATTTCTCAATATTCCAGTTCAAAACCACTTTTGCTAAGTTATGCTTTTTTAGGAAACATCATTCTAAACACACGGTTCTGCGAAATAAACGCACCTCTGTTGTTGATGCAGCGCTACGTAGCGGGTGCAGTTTACAACCCAATTCTCCCCACTGTGGCCCCGAAGTATCTCTGGACACATAACTGTCAATCAACAACTCTTTACGATTTGGAATAATTTATTGGCTACCCTAATATCACATATGAGTTTTTTCCTTGCGTCATTGGTTAGTGTATATGTCTATCACAAATGGCAATCCCACATGG
>JACXGJ010018446.1:0-10181 GCA_016801105.1 Esox niger
GAGGGAGGGAGGGAGGGAGGGAGGGAGGGAAGAGGAATGTTGGTACAGGAATGGAACATAATGCATCTTCTGGATCCTACAGCTCACACAGGAACAGTCTGGGGTTGGTAGTTCTGACACAGTAGCTTGTTCAGAAATAATCTGGGGTTTATAATTCTGATACAACAGTTTACACAGAGAACTGTTTGCAGTCAGGGCAGTGTGTATTTCTGTCTGTCTGTGTGTGTGGACTCAGCAACTGACAGCATATTCAGTGTGTTAAAGCCAATTGAGAAAAAAGTGACTAGATGAGTGATTAGATATAAGTGATATTCTGTTGTTTTGAAATGTTGCCATTGGCTGTCAGAAATGGGTTCAATATGATCTATATTTGACTGTTGAATTCTATAACCCAGATTGTACAGGCTTTCCCTTCTGATTGGTTAAAATATTTCAACAGTGTGACGATGCTCCTACATGTTGTGGTTAACCAGTCTGTAGTTATAGGTGGTCATGTCTGTGGTGTCAGTTAACCAGTCCATCAGTAGATGGTCATGTCTGAAGTGTCAGTTAACCAGTCTGTTGGCAGATGGTCAACCAGTCCATCAGTAGATGGTCATGTCTGAAGTGTCAATTAACCAGTCTGTCGGTAGATGGTCATGTCTGAGGTGTCAGTTAACCAGTCTGTCAGTAGTTGGTCATGTCTGAGGTGTCAGTTAACCAGTCCACTTTCAGATGGTCATGCTTGTGGTGTCAGTTAACCAGTATGTTAGTATATTTTGAGGTAGATGTGGTGGGGTAGTGTTAGTTGATGTGTCAGTAGTATCAATGTTCTGGTGTCTGTATTCTGTTGATGTGTCAGTCCTGTCTTTGTGTCTGTTAATGGGTCTGTTAATGTGTCTGTTAATGGGTCAGCAATGTGTTTGTCCCTGCAGGTCGTCTAGGCCAGTCCAGCTGTCAGTCTGATGAGTTCCTGTGTGGTAACGGTAAATGTCTTCCCCGGGCGTGGCGCTGTAATGGCCTTGATGAGTGCGGAGACACTTCTGACGAACGGAGCTGTGCCCCGCCCCCCACTCCTCACCGCGCATCGCTCTGCTCCCTCGGCACCCTCCCCTGCACCCAGGCCCAGGTAGCCGTCCTGTGGACGCTGGACAACCCAGACATCTGCAGGGTTCAACCCTGAATCCAACCTTTCCGTCCTCTGTCATTAAGCATTGTTCTGGTTCTTCTGTAGTCCACACGGTGCCTGCCCACCTCGCTGCGCTGTGACGGAGCCCGGGACTGCCCCGACGGTTCCGATGAGGCTGGGTGCCCTGACACAGCCTGTGGAAAACGCCTGGGGAACTTCTACGGAACGTTCGCTTCTCCAGACTTCTTCCGTCCCAACCGCAGTGCTGTGGGAGAATTGAGGTGCTCCTGGCAGTTGGACACACAGGTAGGGAACCACGTGGGCTTCTTTCACAGAAAGTGGTAGTTGATGATGAACGTTTATTTTTGTAGTAGGTTCATACATGATTAAATGAAGATGAATCAATCAATCAAATTTATTTCATACAGCCC
This sequence comes from Esox niger, assembly GCA_016801105.1. Taxonomy (NCBI): domain Eukaryota; kingdom Metazoa; phylum Chordata; class Actinopteri; order Esociformes; family Esocidae; genus Esox; species Esox niger. The sequence goes on from JACXGJ010018446.1 coordinate 1,540, forward strand.
TTTTTACATCAGCAGTTGTGCTTTTACAAAACAACCGGCCTTAAACCCTAAGGAGCAAACAACAGTAGTGTTGAATTTCCGTGTCTAGGAAAAACTCCCCAAGAAAGTCGAAATTTTGGAAGAAACCTAGCGAGGAGCCAGGCTCAGAGGGGTGACCAGTCTTCTTCTGGCTGTGCCGGGTGAACATATTAGGAGTCCACATTGTAATAGTTAATAAATGCATGTGGGCTGAGCCCAGAGTCTATTTAAACTTAGTCCAGATCGGAAGCATAACCAGATGGACAAGGACAGGGACAGACGGGGGGAGGGACTTTGGACCCAGAGGACTTTGGACAGGGACAGTAACGAGTCAAGCCTGGTACTCCGCAAGTGTGGCGCAAGACTTCATGTCCTCCTAAGTTTAAAATGGCAGGAGACAGTGAACATTTAGAAAATGCAAACCTTAGTACTACAAGGATTTATAGTGGAGAAGCAGAACTGATCAAACTCCTCCGGCACAGTAATTTAGCAGCGTAGGATCATGGGGCTGAGACGGGGGGGGGGGGTCCAGTGACAGGATCCAACAGGCAGGAAATCAATCCGCCCACATTGCCAAGCATCAACTGAAGGGACACCTACCAACCGCAACTGAATTCAAACAGAAACTTGTTGAGACATTTTTGCAGTAGGAGATTAAGCCTGGTCTAAGACAAAAGAATGAGCTTGATTTGTTGATGAATATTTAGTGTGTTTATTATATACTGATATAAAATGTAAGTCTTTTTAGATCATTATGAATATACTGAAATCCTTTTTTTTTTAACTTGGAATGGGTACATGACATTCTGTACACACGGTCTCCTACAGTAGATATTCAAACAAGTAATCTTTACCTGTAAGGATATATGTCCAGCAATTGAAAACATCCCAGAAATGTGTTATTTTTAAATTTCCTTTAAGTTTTTAAATCAATGTGCACATATTTGATGGATGTAGATTTGTTATGAATATACAGGTGCTCATATAATTAGAATATCATCAAAAAGTTGATTTATTTCAGTAATTCCATTCAAAAAGTGAAACTTGCATAATGTATACAGTCATTCCACACAGAAATATATATTTCAAGAGTTCATTCCTTTTCATTTTGATGATTATAAACTGACAACTAATGAAAACCCGCAAATCAGTATCTCAGAAATATTTGGACACTGACACCATTTTGACGATTCTGCAACACCACAATGGATTTGCAATGAAACCACCAACATGTAATTGAAGTACAGACTTCCAGCTTTAATTCAAGGGGTTGAACAAAAATATCCTGCACAATGTTTAGGAATTGCAACCATTTTCATTCAAAGTCCCTTTGTTTCAGGGGCTCAAATGTAACTGGACCAATTAACACAGTAATGTTTAAGTTCAAAAGGGTTTATTTGTCATTTGCAATAACAAGTTATGACAATGAAATGCTTCGTTTTTCCTACTCCCGACGTTGCAGTTAAAAGTAAAAAAAGAAACATAAAAATAAGAAGATAACAGAAACAATCAATAATAATACTTTACAAAACAGTGCATCGATAATAATAACTATACAACTGTACAATCGTAGTTGTAATAAATAACATAAATAAATAATGTTTTTAATACTTCGTCGAGAATTCTTTGCAGGCAATGACTGCTTGAAGTCTGGAACCACAGACATGACCAAACGTGGGGTTTTCTTCTTTGTGATTCTTTGCCAGGCCTTCACTGCAGCTGTCTTCAGTTGTTTGTTCATGGATCTTTCAGACTATTGTTTTGTCTTCAGCAAGTGAAATGCATGCTCAATCAGGTTGAGATAAGGTGATTGTCTCCGCAATTGCAGAAAATTCCACTTCACTAAAACTTCTGGGTTCCTTTCGCGGTATGTTTTGGGTCATTGTCTATCTGTAAAGTGAAGCACCGTCCAATCAACATCGCTGAATTTGTCTGAATCTGAGCAGACAATATATCCCTATACACTTCAGAATTCATCCGGATGCTTCTGTCTTCTGTCACATCATTAATAAACATTAATGACCCAGTGCCATTGGAAGCCGTGCATGCCCATGCCATCACACTGCCTCCACCATGTTTGACAGATGATGTGGTATGCTTCGGATCATGAGCCATTCCAAGCCTTCTGCATACTTTTTTATTTTTGTCATTCTGGTACAGGTTGATCTTAGTTTAATCTGTCCAAAAAATGCTGTTCCAGAATTGGGCCGGTTTTATTAAATGTTTTTTGGCAAGTCTAATCTGACCTTTCTATTCTTGAGGCTTATGAATGGTTTGCCCGGTGTGGTGAACCTTCTGTATTTGCTCTCATTAAGTTTTCTATTGGTAGACTTGGATAATTATATGCCTACCTCCTGGAAAGTGTTGTTCACCTGGCTGGATGTTGTGAAGTGTTTTTTCTTTACCATGGAAAGGGTCCTACAATCATCCACCACTATTGTCTTCCATGGATGTCCAGGCCTTTTTGCATTGCAGAGCTCACCAGTGTGTTCTGTTTTTCTCAGAATGTACCAATCTGTTGATTTGGCCACTCCTAATGTTCCTGCTATCTCTCTGATGAATTTTTTGGCAGCCAAAGTATGGCCTGTTTCACTTGCATTGAGTGCTCCTTTGACTGCATGTTGAGGGTTCACAGCAACAGCTTCTAAATGTGAATGCCACACCTGGAATCAACTCCAGACCTTTTACCTGCTAAATTTATGAAGAAATAATGAAGGAATCGCCCACATCTGTCCATGAAACAGCTTTTGAGTCATTTGTCCAATTGCTTTTGGTCCGTTGAAAAAGAGGGAGCTGCATATAAAAAAGCTGTAATTCCTGAACCCTTCCTCCAATTTGGATGTGAAAACCCTCAAATTAAAGCTGAGAGACGGCACTTTGTGGCTAAACCCATATTCATTATACAGCTGTGACTTTCATATATTTTGGTAAACAGACAAAATAACAAAACTTGTGACAGTGTCCAATTATTTCAATACCTAAATGTACATGGTACTTCAACCAGGACCCCAAGCCCATCGTTCTGCAGCTGGACCTGGGGCTTGGTCCTGCAGACTCCCTCCATGTGTATGATGGGCTGGTTCAGAGGGCAGAGCGCCTCCTGCAGGCCCTGTCGCATCATAACAACCGCAGACCAGCCCTGCTGGAGTCCAGCCGAGGACAGATGAGTCTGCTGTATATGGCCCAGCCACGGAGCCCAGGGCATGGATTTAACGCAACGTACCAGGTAGATCAACACTGACCTTAACCCTGACCCAAATCATAACCCTGACCCTAATCAAAACCTTAAACCTAATCATAACCCTGACCCAAATCATAACCCTGACCCTAATCATAACCTTAACCCTAATCATAACCCTGACCCTAATCATAACCCTGACCCTAATCATAACCTTAACCCTAATCATAACCCTGACCCTAATCATAACCCTGACCCTAATCATAACCCTGACCCTAATCATAACCCTGACCCTAATCATAACCTTAACCCTAATCATAACCCTGACCCTTATCATAACCCTGACCCTAATCATAACCCTGACCCAAACCGTAGCCCTGCATGGACAATGAGGGTCTGTTGGGTCCTCCAGGTGAAGGGGTACTGTTTCCCTGGGGAGCACCCGTGTGGCGGGGACCAAGGCTGTTTCTCTGAACGGCAGCGCTGCGACGGATACTGGCACTGCCCCACAGGACGTGATGAGGAGGACTGCCCGGTCTGCCAGGATGGGGAATATCCCTGCGAGGGCGCCAGTGGGCTCTGCTACCCGCCGTCTGAACGATGCAACAACCAGAAGAAGGTCCGTCAGAATTGGCTCATTTCTTATATTTGGGGTTGTTGGTTACACGTTGGTTTGTGCAGAATGCCAATGTTAGAGCAGGTGAAGAAGTATGCTTTCTTTTCTACCTGTCGATTCTATAGAAAACACACCAGCAAACCCGAAATGTCCAAAGATGGTCGGAGGTTGTCATGCTTATTACACAGCTGTTAGGAATTTTATTTGTACATTCACTAATTTGTTATTAATGATCAATTTATGCTCAACTTCATTCCAGTGCCCAAATGGTTCTGATGAGAAGAACTGCTTTGACTGCCAGCCGGGTAACTTTCACTGTGGCACCAACCTGTGTATCTTTGAGACGTGGCGCTGCGATGGCCAGGAGGACTGTTTGGATGGCAGCGACGAGAGAGACTGCTTGGCAGCAGTGCCCAGGAAGGTACCCAACAAAATCAAACCATAACCCATCTTCTAAGCTCAGGTATTGACCTCAGACCCTACCAGATGTGAGCCTACAGGTTTGTTATCCTACCTGGTAATAGATCTAAACCAGTTGGCCTGGCTCTAAGGTCCAAAGGTCTATATCTATAGCTCCCTGTCTGTCTGCCTGTGTCTGGGATGTGTTGTTTGAAAGGAAATGGTGTTGCATTATAATTCCACTCAATCCTCCACTAAATGATGGTATGTTTTAACAGTTTTCTACCGTACGGTTTTCCTTTATTACCTGTGTTATTACAGGACAGTGACATATCCCTTCCTTTATTCCAGGTGATCACTGCAGCCCTCATTGGCTCACTGGTCTGTGGCCTCCTTCTGGTCATCGCTCTGGGCTGTGCCTTCAAACTCTACTCCCTCCGGACCAGAGAGTACAGGTAGAACCTGTCTGTCTGTCTGTCTGTCTGTCTGTCTGTCTGTCTGTCTGCCTGCCTGCCTGCCTGCCTGCCTGCCTGCCTGCCTGCCTGTCTGTCTGTCTGCCTGTATGCATGCCTGTATGCATGCCTGTATGCATGCCTGTATGCCTGCCTGTATGCCTGTCTGCCTGTATGCCTGTATGCATGCCTGTATGCCTGTCTGCCTGTATGCCTGCCTGCCTGCCTGTCTGTCTGTCTGCCTGTATGCCTGCCTGTATGCCTGTATGCCTGTATGCCTGCCTGTATGTGTCTCGTTTGCCGGTCTGTTGACGCTAACCACTATCAGAGACTACCGGTTAGAATCGTTTAAATTTTTTTTCTCTCTGTCTCTCTCTTTCTGTTACTAACTCTCTGTCTGTTACTAACTCTCTGTCTGTTACTAACTCTCTGTCTGTTGATAACTCTCTGTCTGTTACTAACTCTCTGTCTGTTACTAACTCTCTGTCTGTTACTAACTCTCTGTCTGTTACTAACTCTCTGTCTGTTACTAACTCTCTGTCTGTTACTAACTCTCTGTCTGTTACTAACTCTCTGTCTGTTACTAACTCTCTGTCTGTTACTAACTCTCTGTCTGTTACTAACTCTCTGTCTGTTGATAACATTATCTTTCTCTTTCCTCACCATGATCTCACCCTCCATTTGTTGAATTCCTCTCTCTCCTCTATTTTTACTTGTTGATTGGATTTGTAGTTAATTAGCCTTTCCTTCCCCACCCTTACTCGTTAAGCCACCCAGTCTCTTAGTGTTCAGCCACTAATCAATGCAGGGAAACACACACACGCACTCCAGGGAAACACATATTTCAAACAAGCCACAAACAATTTGAAAAGAAATCAGACCAAGCGAAATGCCAAAAAACAATCTGTGACCCGTTGCCGTGAGTAACGTGGATCACCTACATTTGGAGTTGAAAGACATTTCGAACAGCTCTGACGTGACCCCTTAATTATTAATGAGAGCTGTGGCTAGGCCATGACGCCTGGGGGGTTAGCCGCTAAGCACAGCTCCCATTTCCCACTGGGGGGCTACGCTAATTTGGTAACACTGCTAGCCTCGTTGGCTCTGTTATCATTGTTGTGGTGGGATAGAGGGGGAGAGAGGAGAGGGAGAGAATGGTAGAGTTATGAAGGAAGAGAGTGCGAAGGAGAGAGAGAAAGACAGGAGGGTAAATTGTGTGGCTGCATCATTAGCTGTCCAGTGGCGTCGGTGGTTAATTGTATCTGGTTTTGCAGAGTTCGGTCTGTCATGACTCACTATATTGATCTGATCTACTGAAGTGACATGGAGGGACGAGACAAGGAGAGAAAGCGTCAGGCGGGGAGAGAGAGACATAGAGGCTGTGAGAGGGAGAGAGATAAGAAAGAAAAGTGAGGGACGGAGTGAAAGGAAAAGAGAGGGAGGGAGAGAAGTACGATGGAAAGAGAGCAGGCAGAGATGAGCCACAGGGAGAGGGAATAAGTCTGGCATCCAAAATAATATAAGCTCTGACAGGAGGAGGCTGCTCTATTAATATGTTAATAGCCTTGGTTTCACAACACTAGTGTGCCATAAAGTACAATAAACCATCAGACATTTGGTGACACCTTTCTTCGCAATGCAGCTGGCTATGTCATCTTTTGTGTTTAACCTTTAAAGGTAGAGAGGTGGAGAGTGAGAGGAGAGGGTTATGGAGATAAAGCGATATAGAAGTCAATTTGTGGTTCTAATGATTTTCTCTACCAGTTCTGCTCCTCTGGGGTTATCGAATCAGTCAGTATCCCAAAGGGCAGTCTAATCACTAGTTAGAAAATTAGCTTTCTAAACTGTGAATATGGTGTTAACTTCATCCCTTGTTCAGTACCATGAACTAACTGTCCTCTCTGTGTATATATTAACTTCATCCATTGTTCAGTACCATGGACTAACTGTCCTCTGTCGATCTGTTAACTTCATCCATAACTGTCCTCTCTGTGTATCTGTTAACTTCATCCCTTGTTCATTACCATGAACAAACTGTCCTCTCTGTGTATATGTTAACTTCATCCCTTGTTCAGTACCATGGACTAACTGTCCTCTGTCGATCTGTTAACTTCATCCATTGTTCAGTTCTCTTGTCTCTTTCTCTTGTCCCTCCTTCTTTCCTTTCTCTCTGCAGAGCTTTTGAGACCCAGATGACTCGCCTGGAGGCAGAGTTTGTTCAGAGAGAGGCTCCACCCTCCTATGGTCAGCTGATTGCCCAGGGACTCATTCCACCAGTTGAAGACTTCCCTGTATACAACCCTACTCAGGTAACTTACATAAGCTACCACCACCACTACTAATACTACTATTACTACTATACTATTACTACTATTATACTGCTACCATCGTAATACCACCTACTACTATTACTACTATTATACTGCTACCACCACTACTACTAATACTACTATTACTACTATACTATTACTAATATTATACTGCTACAATCGTAATACCACCTACTACTATTACTACTATTACTACTATTATACTGCTACCACCACCACTACTAATACTACTATTACTACTATACTATTACTACTATTATACTGCTACCATCGTAATACCACCTACTACTATTACTACTATTATACTGCTACCACCACCACTACTAATACTACTATTACTACTATACTATTACTACTATTATACTGCTACCATCGTAATACCACCTACTACTATTACTACTATTATACTGCTACCACCACCACTACTAATACTACTATTACTACTATACTATTAGTAATATTATGGCTACTACTACTTCCACTTTAATGAAATGCCAATAAACAATGCTAAATCGTGTTAAAGACAATAAACAATGTCTGATTAAATCATATAAAATATTATAATTCAATATTATAATTTTAATAGGTTTTATAAACATTCTAATCCCATCATAATAGTTTCTGCGTTTGCGTTTTCAACTGTGTCAGGATTACAGAAGATTAGGGAAGAGACTTACATGTGTTTGAGTTCTGGGGTAATGTGGATGTCTGTCAGACCCCCTGCAGCCCAGGGTGTAAATGAACACTGCTGGCTAATCGGACTGAACAGAGTGGCTCAGTTCCCATGACACTGACAGGAGCACAGATCAAGAACTTAAACACAGGGAGGCGGAGCAACCCAGTCTGGTTATTTTTTATGGTCCTGGTCTAGCTGCCCTAACTGGACCCACATTCCACCCTGTTCCCAATATACAGCACCACTGTGGACCCTTTAGGGTATAGATGACCATTTGGGATGCCTCCTGTACAGTTTGGAGGACTACAACTTTCTACCTCTAGCGCGAATGAAGCCAGCATTTACTAGGGGGCACACTTCCTTTTATTAAAACCACTAGGGGGCACACTTCCTTTTATTAAAACCACTAGGAGGCACACTTCCTGTTATTAAAATCACTAGGGGCCACACTTCCTGTTATTAAAATCACTAGGGGCCACACTTCCTGTTATTAAAACCACTATGAGGCACACTTCCTGTTATTAAAACCACTATGAGGCACACCTCCTGTTATTAAAATCTCATGTGGTCTTTGTCGGCCCACACTGAGTCAGAAACCACAGTCTATGCTTTGAGTAATTAGTGTACTTTATTCTTCACCAGGGAAATTGTAGTTAATTAGTTTAATTACTAATGATGGCCTAGAGCCCACGCCCTCATGCCTGCCTGTCTGCCTGCCTATTTAGCTGTCTGTCTGAGCTGGGATTCATCTGCATCACCGGGTTCTCAGTTTGGATCTGACTGTTCCCATGGCAATCGGTTAACCAATAAATGACAGCTTTTACAGTCATGCTGACCAACTTTCTCTCTTTCCTCTCTCCATTGGTTTCGCCACCTCCTCGCCACCTCCTCGCCACCTCCTCGCCACCTCCTCGCCGCCCCCTCGCCACCTCCTCGCCACCTCCTCGCCGCCCCCTCGCCGCCCCCTCGCCAC
>JACXGJ010018447.1:0-10242 GCA_016801105.1 Esox niger
ACATGTCTTATTGAGGCAGTTAGCTAGGCCTCACATGTCTTACTGAGGCAGTTAGATTAGCCTCACATGTCTTATTGAGGCAGTTAGCTAGGCCTCACATGTCTTGCTGAGGCAGTTAGATTAGCCTCACATGTCTTATTGAGGCAGTTAGCTAGGCCTCACATGTCTTGCTGAGGCAGTTAGATTAGCCTCACATGTCTTATTGAGGCAGTTAGCTAGGCCTCACATGTCTTGCTGAGTCAGTTAGATTAGCCTCACATGTCTTTCAAAGACATCTAGACCTCTGAGTCTTTCTATACTCAGTGCATCTTGAATGTCACAACCCCATTGGCTATTTCATGCAGTGTCACTAATATGGAGCTCTGGTCATAACGAGTTGACTATGTGAAATGTACATATGCTCTGCCTGTCTTTCCAACTCCACAGCCCAGTAACAACACTACAACAGCCCTAGTAGGAACTCTGCCATCTGAGAGGTTCAGTAATGCATGTTTCTGATACTGAACTGGTAGACAAACCCATCTGTTCACCACCAGTACATGAACCTGGCCAGCATGGCCATATCTCTTTTTTATTTTCTCTCTCTTCTCTTGCTGTTGCTCTTTCTTTCCTTTTCTGTCTCATTGTAGACATAATTCCATCTACACGCCAATGGATTTAGCTCATAGTTTAACTTTCAGTTATCTGAAATAACCCGACGTGCCAAATTCTCTGCATAGTTTAAACCCATTGTAATGCATTAAAACAGGTGTACTAGAGAGCCGCCTGCCAGATATGGAAAAGGGTTTGACAGACTGTGTTCCACCTTCCAATGCCAAGAACCAGGGTGTACTAGATGTATAGTGAATTGAGGATACTACTTGATACTAACAAAATAGCCACTGGGATCAGAGCACTATAAAAACACTATAAAGCTGACTGTCAACCATGTCTTGGAAGTAGAGTATCTCACTGTACTCAGTGGGGTCCTGTACCTAAATCCAGAGGTTTTACAAGGTTCTAGTAGTTTTTCCTGTGCATAAATCCAGAGGTTCTCGATGGTTCTAGTTGTTCATCCTCTACATGCATTTTGTCCAGAGACTGTTTTTTCATAAATATCAGGGGGTTCATAAAGTGCAATCCATGATCATTTAGATTTTAAATGAAGCAACTTTGAGACTAAAATGTCAGGGTTTTTAACGTTTGTAAACATTTACACATAGTCCCCCTGCTTGATGTATTGCACTGTATTGGGACTTGTTTAGCATGTATCTGAAAAATACAGTAGTAAATTACTTAAAATCTATTGGTATTACAATTTTCAATTTCCTCCTCCCTCCATTAACACTGCATTTATATGAAAAAGACAGAAATTTTCCTTTAACTGGCTAGTCAGTAGAAGCAAAGGATATAAATACCAGTATAATAACACGTAGGAATAGAAACATCAAGGAACATTGGAAGGAAACACTTTGCAGAATTCTTTACACCGGGTATCTGTGAAAAGTGTTTGTCAAAACGTTTTCTTTTATCAGCTCTGGTTTATTTGCAGAATAGGAGTTGTCACGATAGGAGCTGATAAGCCTATTTGTTTTAATGATCTTCGTACCAAGTCAAAACAGAACATTAAGAATGTGCACACCCACCTCTAATAACAATTGGTCACTTATTCACAGTATGTGGAGTTGCTGGCGTTGTTGTATTGGCTGTATGATAGGGTCTGCTAATGCTGCTTAGGGTGGTTTAACAGGGACAGTCACAAGACTCCATGTTTCTATAGGACAACCACTTCAGCACAGTATAATATAGTACATAAACATTAGTGCCTGGATTTTGCTAAATGACTTGGGAACTTTGTTAGGAACCAGGTTCTATAGTCATTTGTCTTGATGAGTGTAGAGGTTTTATTTTGGCAAGATGTCCAAATAGCTTCATGGCATAGAGATTATGTTTAATAGTAGTTTTGGTGAATTGGTGACCCCTATTTTCAGATTTTGGTGAATTGGTGACCCTATTTCCTAATTTCCACAATGCTACATTTGTGATTATTGGAGAATAGTCAACCAATTAAACCATTCTCATGATATGTGGGGGCAAAATAAATTTGGATCTTCTTCCAGGCACTTTCATCACAGCTTTAGTCATTTTAAATGGCCTAATAGTTTAGATGAGTATTGGATATGACTTAACAAGGGACCACTGTGTTAATTGTGAGGGGTACTTGTGTCATGGAAGAGGACGTGTGTCTGGGAAAATGCACTGTCTATCAACTTTTGATTACAACACCTCCAATGCCTGTAACAAACCGTTATTAATCTTGGAAAACTGATATTTATTGCCACACTCTTTTGATCCGGTTGTGTCACCACGTCTTGTTCCGGTAGTGTCACCACGTCTTGTTCCGGTAGTGTCACCTCGTCTTGTTCCGGTAGTGTCACCTCGTCTTGTTCCGGTAGTGTCACCACGTCTTGTTCCGGTAGTGTCACCACGTCTTGTTCCGGTAGTGTCACCACGTCTTGTTCCGGTAGTGTCACCTCGTCTTGTTCCGGTAGTGTCACCACATCTTGTTCCGGTAGTGTCACCACGTCTTGTTCCGGTAGTGTCACCACGTCTTGTTCCGGTAGTGTCACCATGTCTTGTTCCGGTAGTGTCACCACGTCTTGTTCCTGTACTGTCACCACGTCTTGTTCCGTTAGTGTCTCCACGTCTTGTTCCGTTAGTGTCACCAGGTTTTGATCCGGTACTGTAACGATATTTAAGTTCTACTATGTCTTGTTCTTGTAGTTGGATAATTTGTTCTGGTACTTGAGCCCCACTGGATCTAAGAAGTGTGCAATTCCACTAGATCCCTAGTAAATCCCAGTAGTTTACAAACCCACTAGATTGCCGCTAGATTTTGGTAGTTTCCAATACAACCCCACTAGCTGTATATATCCCAGTAGTGTACTACGCCACTAGATCTAAATTGCCATTTTATTTTGATTTTCTCTTGCATTCTTGAAGCCCTCACTGCATTTGATAGATTTGGTAAGATAATATAAAACATTGTAGATTCCTTTTGCCACTATGCAACACTACATCCCAGGTTTTTCAAGGCTATGGTCCACATTGCATCCTATTCCGTATGCAGTGCTTAGTGGATGTGTTTTGTCCTAGTGCACTTTTTGAAAAACAGGATGCCATTTGAGCTTCAGCTTTGGTCTCACGGCCAGGCCAGAAGGGAGCTTCTCATTGGAGCATGAGGCCAACTAAAACAGAATCCTGTTTGAACACCTATTTCCACTGGGAGGGGAAAAGGAGCTCAGAAACTTTCATCAGCATCTTAAAACAGTGCAGCCTTTGATAGTGACTGAGGCTGTACATTTATCTTCCTGTTCTGAAGGGTGCGCTGGCTTATGTCACCCACTTTGATCCTCCTTCAGGGAACATGGTGTTGGACATATCTCTGCAGAAGCCACAGCACTTCTGCCCCATGCCTATAGTCTGGAATCCTGACTAACCTGTTTGTGTCTGTGTTGGTTCGTAATTTGTGTAACTTATGTCTAACGTTAAGTTATAGCATGTCACGGAAATCACATCTTTCTATTGGTTTAAGCCGTCCAGTACACACATTTGGTTGGAGAGGATACAGTGCAGCTCTCAATGAGCAGTTTGCAAGATTAAGTTCATTGATCCAGGGAACATGGAGCCCACTGATTGCATGGATCGCTCCTGACTGTGTTTTTTCTCACACCCAGCATTTCATGGCCAGCTACCCTAACAGTAACAATAGTGCAAACAGTAGTGTCCTGCTCTCTAACGATGAAGCTAACAGTAGTGTCCTGCTCTCTAACGATGAGGCTAACAGTAGTATCCTGCTCTCTAACGATGAGGCTAACAGTAGTATCCTGCTCTCTAACGATGAGGCTAACAGTAGTATCCTGCTCTCTAACGATGAGGCTGACAGTAGTATCCTGCTCTCTAACGATGAGGCTAACAGTAGTATCCTGTTCTCTAACGATGAGGCTGACAGTAGTATCCTGCTCTCTAACGATGAGGCTGACAGTAGTGTCCTGCTCTCTAACGATGAGGCTAACAGTAGTGTCCTGCTCTCTAACGATGAGGCTAACAGTAGTGTCCTGCTCTCTAACGATGAGGCTAACAGTAATGTCCAGCCCTCTAACGTTGAAGCTAACAGTAGTGTCCTGGTCTCGAACATAAAGGCTGACAGTAGTGTCCTGCTCTCTAACATAAAGGCTAACTGTAGTGTCCAGCCCTCTAACGTTGAGGCTAACAGTAGTGTCCTGCTCTCTAAAGTTGAGACTAACAGTAGTGTCCTGGTCTCTAACATAAAGGCTAACAGTAGTGTCCTGCTTTCTAACATAAAGGCGAACAGTAGTGTCCTGCTCTCGAAAGTTGAGGCTAACAGTAGTGTCCTGCTCTCTAAAGTTGAGGCTAACAGTAGTGTCCTGCTCTCTAAAGTTGAGGCTAACAGTAGTGTCCTGCTCTCTAAAGTTGAGGCTAACAGTAGTGTCCTGCTCTCTAAAGTTGAGGCTAACAGTAGTGTCCTGCTCTCTAAAGTTGAGGCTAACAGTAGTGTCCTGCTCTCTAACTTTCAGGCTACCGCTACATTTGTGGCGTGTGTGTATGGGGATTTATGTATGTGTGTTTTCTCCCGTGTCTTTGTAGGTGTGTGTAGGTGTGGTATGTGGCATTTCATGTTTCTGCGATACGGAAAGTGAGCCATTAATTTACTGAATGCCGTCATAAACACAAGCCTCCTCACTGAGGAAAAGCTGTGATATGATTGGTCTGGTCGTTGCCCTAAAAAGTGTTGGGGCAATAATATTTACCCTGGCTGTGTTCCTGCTGGTGATCAGCCAGGCAGCTCTAGCAGTAGGCCTTTGGCAGCTGACATTGATGAGAGCTGTACATTAACGCAGATAGGACCTGCATCCTGGCCGTGGGACTGACAGGACCTGGGAACCTGGTATGTACCGACCTCGGACACATACAGCACAGGCCAATCCAGAACCAGCATCTGACATAAGTGGATGTGTTGTTGAACATGGCTTTTTAAGTAATGTGTTCCCCAAACCTTCTGTCTCTTCTTGCCTTTACATTCCTGGCTAAGTGGCTGCTGTTATCGATGTGGAGTTCAGAAAGACAAGTAGAATATTCTCGGGCAATCTAAGGTTCCTAAACGTCTCATTAGCCGGGAACAGGATTAACGTAGACTTCCTGTTTGTGACGGGCCTCACTGTGATGTCATTAAATCAAGACGAAAGGTTCAGCCACCATGACGGGGGGCATGTTCCCCTTCCAATGACACATCCAGCTGCCACTTATCCTCCCGCCCCCATCCCAAAGGCCTGGCTACGTCACCCCTGCCCCCATCCCAAAGGCCTGCCTGCACCATGGAGGATCATAAACAGGTACTAAAAAACAAGAGGTTCTGCAAAGGGACAATTTACGATAATGGGTTTTAAAATAACCTTGAGATGACAGGGACTGGAGGCTGCCCTGGTTATTGCCTCGGCCCCTCCCTCCCTCCCTAACAACTACATGCAGGTGTTAGCTGTCTGGTGAAGACATGGGTCCCAAATGTAAGCCTGTCCCATAGGGCCCTGGTCAGAATTAGTGCCATATGTAAGCAGTAGGGTGGTCTAAAATAGGGCAATATATAGGGAATGGGGTATCATTTGGGACGCTAAGATCTCCATGGCTTTTGACCCCATTATCACCGACTGACAAGAGCATTAGTGATGTCAGGTCAACACCTTCAGTCTCACTTCATCTATTTATGGCCAGAGTCACACAGATTTGTCAGTCGAGTTGTGAAGAACATCACCTGTAATGGTAGTTTTTAGTCCTTTCCTTATAGGCCAGGCGCTTCCTGCTACATTTTATGCATTTTATTTTCCAGCAGAATTAACGAAACAAACCACATGAATGTCATTATTGCTGTTTAATCTGTGGATTGAATTGGCTCAACAGAATTCCAGGTAAATTCTTAGACTGTGTTGATGTTACTGCATCAGAATCTCTCATGTTGATCTGTATCACAACAAAATATCTTTCTTTGATCTGCATACAAATAATGTCTTTATCTTCAAACCCATCCCATGTGAAACTATGGCTGGGTACTGATGATTACTGGCTTTAACAAGCACTTCCTGATCCCACAGGAAACCAATGCTTGTATCAGGTCCAAACAGCACCCTAAACCCTTTAGAGTGCACTACATTAATTCCATTTGGGTTTCAGTGTCGGTGTGTGCCGGTTAATTCTGAATCTGACACACACAGTAGGGTACAACTTGGTTATAACCTCAACCACAGACTGTCTGGGGGACAATCATTACAGCCACGCTAATAAAAGACTAGCTAGATTCGTGCTTGTAAAATAGTATGGAATTGTTAGTATGAGTGCTGGTGAATATTTCAGACAGTCTAACCTAAAAAATCGAGTGTTTCATTTCTGGTTATTATGAGACATATCTCTGGAAAACATGAATAGACCACTGCACCTTTTTCTTTCCTTTCCAAAATAGTAGAAAAGGAAGGTTTTGAGTGAGGAACTGAAGGGTTAAAATTAAGAGACCACTACAAATTGGACGCTTCTGTTCCTCACTCAGAACTTTACTTTACCAGAGCTGTAGTATTATGATTATTTAATAACTTTTTGCTTATTCAGTTTGCCTGTAACATCCATTGATTGAACATTGATATGTACAAAACCATTTAAAACCATTACCTACATTGGTAAGACAATGACTTACGTTGACTGGGTTAGCTGCTGCCCTTACAAGGTTCCCCCTACAACGTTGATTGATATCAGAGAAAACTTCACAATGTTACGGAAATGTTTTCACTGGAACCTAAGCCGTGTTGTAAGAGTGTGTTCAAGCAGCCATGTAATGTTTTAACACTTTAGCCCAGAGTAAGCACTGCTAACAAGAGCCTCCATAACACAGAAACATTGTCCAGCCATCCCATGAAGGAAAACTGCAGGTCTTCACAATTACATCCAGGTCACCAGAGTCAATACCCAGACAAAGACAAATGGTAAGATGGGGTCACAAGTGACAGACCTGTGACCTAAAGTATTAGAAAAATCTAAGATTATAATAGATCAGGGATGGGCAAACCAAGGCCCACGGGCCAGACCCGACCCTCAGAAAGTCATAAAATAATTTAGAAATTATTTACACATTATAAGGGATCTAATGTTTACAGTTTTGCCCTTTTCTTTATGATAAATGAATTAGAAAAACAATGTGGCCCTACGCTTCATTTAAATATCTTGATGTGGCCAAAACTTTTGCCCTGTCCTGTATTTGATTAATATAAACTGGCATGAACTATGCTGACAGAATAAAGTTTTTCCTGTATGAATAATTAGCTTGTATGATGCTGCTGATTCTGCTGAAATGGGTGGAATTCTTTCTTTCCTCAGAGACATGTTTGGTCCGTAACCAACAGGCTGTGAAAGGTTCTGTCAACGCTAGAAATGCCCTAATAATTTGGAAAGTTTGGTTCAGGTCAGGAGCATTAACCTCAAGTGGCGTGTGGTTAAAGTGGGGATTAGAGTCAGGCAAGGAACATGATAGTCAGGTATTTCAAGATTGAATATGAATCCCAAATGGTGCCCTATTTCCAGTATAGTGCACTAATATGGTACCCTTTTCCATATATCACGCATTAATGTGGTAGCTCATTTCCAATATAGTGCGTCTATATGATACCCTAGTCCCTCTATATTAAACCAGTATTATACCCTATTCCCTATGCAGTGTGCTACTGGCACCCTATTTAGATTAAATTAGATTAAACTTTATTGTCGAGGAATGGTACAAGTACAGTACAACGAAATGCAGTTAGCATCTTACCAAAAGTGCAAATATAATAGTGTAAGGTATATGTGTATTACAATGTACGGAATGTACTAAGCTCCATGTGAAAAGGCATGATTAAAGCATTAATATAGAATTAATATAGTTCAGTCAGAATCTTTTTTATTGGCATTCTAGATGTGCAAACGAAGCAAATAAAGGAGTAATGTTTTAGGGTAGCATGAGCAACCGGGACGCAGAGATAGCAGCACCAACGTCCCCAAGGTAGATGTGTGTGTACCAACTGTAAAATCAATTGAGAATATAAATGCAAGCACAGTGGCAATTCTAAATGTGCAAACAGGCAAAGTGATGTACAAGGTGTATGTGCAACTAAAATGCAGCGATAGCATCAATGAGGTTCCAGAGGTAGACAGCTTTAACAACTGAAAAACGTCCATTAGTGTCAGAGTAGTACAAGGGAGTAGTACAACACGGACCTGAGAGGCGTGGGGTATGGTAAGTGATGGGTCACAGAGTTCAGCCGGGTTACAGTGGAGGTAGTACACTAATATGGTGCTCTATTTCCTATGTAGTACCCTAATATGGTCTTCTATTCCCTTTGTAGTACACTACTTTTGGTAGAATGTGTATCCGGCCACATAGCCCCATTGATCCTTGACCACAGGGACTCTCCACATACCTCCAGATTAGCTGGGACGGAGGCTTAGGGTATTGTGGTCTATTGACTGACCAGACAGGGCTAGGTTTGGACCTGAAGGCTCAGTGGTCTTACATGGTAGCTTAGCTCTGGTATTTTACCACCAAACACACAGACAGAGGGGAGACATTGATGGAGAATGCAGATTTCATCAGCAAGGGGCCAGTGGTCAGACCTGTGTATGCTGCCTGAGCTTAGATGTTGACCAAACTCTCATTTCACCCTGAATCCATCAGATGTAGATGGAAGCCAGGAGGAGATAGGTAGCAGGTAGAGCATGATGGGACATAGTGAGGAGGTGTTCAGACGGTCTGGGATGATACATAGCTGTGTCACAAAACAGTCCAATTGAGATAGCATCCTTTTTATGGTTGAGAGTGATAGTTTGGCTGAACCTTGTAGAGGGTTAGGTGATGTGCACTGTCTGTGTGCACTGGAAATCATGTAGCAGTATCTTTTCCAGTGGGACTTCCAATAACTCCAATAATATCCCCAAATGTTCACACCTGGCCAATGTGATGTGGCTACAGGACCAGTCCCAGGGAGCGTGTCTGCCTGGATCTATATCTCAACCTGTTATTTAACCAGATTGGTTCTGTTAGGTCTTCATCTAAGATATAATCATTCATATTATACAACTGTATAAAATATATATATATATTTTTTTTTTAATTGCAACACATTTAATCACAAGGTGTTTTGGTTTGTTTCCATGGAAATGTTTCTTCTTATTGCCATAACTATGTCAACAGAACTTAGGGGGCCGACAGCATGTTTTTTCAGTTAAACCTCTAATCTGGTGCTTTCTGGACTCTCTTGAAAGTCTAGAAGAGAAGTGAGGTAATGCTGTGGTGTCCCTGTTTAGTGTCTTGGTGGTGATTAGAAACACAGAAACATGTACACAACATTATTGCAACTACAAAACAGATTAATATACTGTGTGTTTCAAATATATATATAGAGCATTTAATTGAAAATAAGAAAACTCAGTAGCTGTCTTATTTATGCAGTAAGGCTTCCCAAATGACCCCGTATTTTTCATGCAGTCCACTAGTTTTTACTTTGGCTCATTGGACTCAAGTAGGACACTATATGGTGAATAGGGCACCATTTGGGACACAGCATAGAACTTGTATGAATGAAGTCATGCCTTAGCCTGATCCTAAAAATAGAGCCCAGTTTCCGTCCATCTGAAGCCTATCAAAGAACTGAACCTAACCTCGTTCCTCAGCTACAGCTATTCCTGTCCCTGAAACCTTTAATTAACTTACTCAATATCAATCCTTCACAGGTCTCTCATTTGTTAAATTGTTTTTGACCACCTAAATTATTATCTGCATTTAGCCTCCAATAAAACGTCACCACATTTTGCAGCATTCACTGAGTAGTTAACTGGATATATGGATGCCTCTATCAGTCCACTCCATTGACTTATTCAACCAGCATTTGGTTTGTCTAGAAGGTTGTTCCTCTAACCCTCCACTCCATTTACTTATTCTACCATCATTTGGTTTGTATAGAAGGTTGTTCCTCTAACCCTCCACTCATTGACTTATTCTACCATCATTTGGTTTGTCTAGAAGGTTGTTCCTCTAACCCTCCACTCATTTACTTATTCTACCATCATTTGGTTTGTCTAGAAGGTTGTTCCTCTAACCCTCCACTCATTTACTTATTCTACCATCATTTGGTTTGTCTAGAAGGTTGTTCCTCTAACCCTCCACTCATT